>JAODAL010065976.1:0-17971 GCA_025379985.1 Phyllomedusa bahiana
AAACTTTCAGCAAGAGGGTAGGGCAGGCCAAAAACAAAGGGGCAAGGTCAGGAAAGAAGCAGCCCGCACTGTCACGAAATCAAGATAAACTCAAACCAAAAAACCTAAAAAAAACCAATAGGGCAGAGTGCTAGGAGCTAATATAGGAGTATCGGCGCCGTCAATTACCAATTTGCTCTGGCCCTTTATCGCTGGCTCCCCGGCGACGCCGTCGTGCGTCCCTAATCAGGAATTACCACGCGGCCGGGCCAGAGCGGGAACAGGAGGGCCCCGGGGAAGACGGTTCTAGCCACCCAGGGAACAGCAAGGACCCGGCTCTGCACCGAGCCGCCGGCGGAAACCCCGTGGGCACCAGGGGACCCCGCGGATTTGCCGGGCGGCCGGGCCGCGTGACAGCTATAGACGGTGAAAACCAGTAAACAAGAGGGGCTATCACTCCATGCAAACAACCCCTCCGCCCCTGTGCAAAAAAAACAAACCTTCCTTTGTGTCTATGTCAGCAGCACAATATTGGGGATTTTACACCCCCCCCCCCCTGCAGACTGATAGAATTTTTAAAGGGGTTGTCTACTTCTTAAGAACAACTAATAGGCAGTTCGTGGGGTACCCTCCACAAAGGCTATACTAACATTTCTACAGTCCCTGATTCCAGTACTGTGTCTTTCCAGTCTGTTTCCTTCCTGGTACTTCTGAATAAGAGTGTCATTGCTGCAGCCGCTGATTGGCTGTAGTGGTCACATGCCTTTACTTACATCACTGTTCTGAGCTGTTCACTTTCGAATAGTGATGTAATTTAGAGGCACGTGAAAGGCTGCAGCCTATCAGTGGCTATGGCAGTGACTTCCCCAGAAGTACAAGAAAGAAACCAGAAGACTGGGGAGACACAGTGCTGAAAACAAGGCTCACAGAATGGTAAGTACAGGGTTTTTTTTTTTCTTTCATTTTAATGAGGCCCCTTTAATTAGTTGAATACCTTATATATTGGAACCCCAGACTTTACTCGCTTGTACTTTTTCTGTCTAACGGGACGTAGGAGTAAACACACCTGGCTCCAATTTATAGTGTGTGCAAGGGGCATAAAAGCCAAAGAGCAAGCCTCAAAAATTAGATCCAGTGGTTTGGGATGACTGTGTCCTGCCTCCTGTTCTTCCATGTGCTTGCTATCTTTACTTGTTGGAAACTGAGATGGACACAATCCTTGAACTGAGAGACCTTGGTTCATCACTCCTGCAGATCAATACATGCCTTGGCTGAGATATTAGTACTGTTCAGTGTTGCATGTCCCAGTGTTTGGAAGAACAGCACCATACTAGAATGACAGCAAAAGGTGTGCAGAGACAAATCTGCACAGACATATTGTCGGATTGAAAGAATGCCGAATAGTGATGAATTCTGTACTGCAGGTGAAATTGGATATCACATCTTAATCCAAGGGCCATAAACAATGGCGGCACAAACCATCAGAAGGCGTTTGCACATATCAGAAGGCGTTTGCACACCACCACTTTTAAAGGCTATCATGATGCACAGCAGGACAGCAATTGGTACTTGAATGGAAGTCTATGCTCTTCAGCGATGAGTCTCGCTTTTGTCTTGAACACAGTAATAGCTGGAGATTGGTCTGTAGACCATGAAGTAAAGAGGCCTTCACAAGGGAATGTCACACTGATCCTACTTCTGGGATTATGGTGTGGGGTGGCATAATCTATGGTAACCAGACCCCTCCAGTCTTTATTTTAGGTACAATAGCAACTTAGCTTTATATTGATTTGGTTGTGAACCAGTGGTACGGCCGTTTCTCCAAAGTCTTCTAGAAGCCGTTTTTCAACAGGACAACACCTGCTACATGTTGCTTGTGCTACTGTGAGCAACCTGTCTGGCCTGAATAAACTACCATGGCTTACAGCATCTCCAGACATGTCTCCCCTCAAGCACATCTGGAATGTCATTGGTCAACAATATCAAAGTGAGCTGCCAACAGTCAATTTTCATAATTTGGGTGCCAAAATGCCTTCAGTGTGGCATAACATTACAACCATTAATAACCTTACTGAAAGCATGCCAAGACATGTATATGCATGTGTTTCTAAGCGTGGTGCTCATACTTGATACTGAATATGTTGAGATGTTTTGAATATCTTATTTCCATTTTTTTATCATTTACATATCATTAACCTGTCTATCGATGTTGTGATTTCCATAATTCCAAGACTATTCCTTCTTGGTGTTGCAATTTCACCAATTTCACTATTGAGTAGCGTATATTTAACTACAGATTTTAATATAATATCTGGCAACTGCAACGAAAAAAAAAGTCACAAAAAACATGCTATATTTGTACAAAATGTTGTGTGTGAAAACTGTTTAATCAGGTGGAAATATCATTAATCAGATCATTAATATAGTTCAGTCTGTGTGCACTTTTTTCAACCAGAAACATCTCACATATTGCTAGCTCAGTGCAAACATATCATAAGGAATGCTTAAAATCTCCACTCTTGACCCTGATGCAAAGGACGGTAAATTAGATGACATTTTGTGAACATGAAGCTGTGACTAAAATACATTGAAAGTTGCTATATCTACTTGTAAAATAAAGTGCTGCAAACAGAAATTATGAAAAGATCATCTGCAGACAATCACAATAGTAACTCCCTTCCCCCGTACTTTAGGAACTGTTTGTTTTCCTCTTTGGTCATTAGGCATACTAAGCCAGAGCGTTGAGATGGCAATGACCTAGCAAAATCTTCCAGACTTCCTGCTAAACATAGACCAAGCATGGAGGCACACAATAGGTTTTTAGACATTTCATAAACAACTAAAATCACTAGGCTTCTTGACAGATATAAAGGTAGTGTGCCAAAAAATTCCAAACAGCTTCCAATTCTTAGTGCTTACATGACCCTATAACAAAAGACACTATTTTGTTTTTAACCCCTTGACAACATGGCCATTTTCTGCTTTTAGTCTCATACAGTATATTTTATATAAAGATAAGATTTCACATAGTAATTATTGAGGTTGTCTAATGAATAAATAAATATTAATTGACTCTATTAGATCATATTAGATGCATACTATAACAATTATTGGAATCATTTAACCCATACACATATCTTTTTTGCTTTTTCCTTCCCATCTTCTAAGAGCCCTAACTTTCATCTTTACATAATAATCTTTAATACCTATTATAATACATTACTGAGCAAAAAAAATTCTTTGTGGGTGGGGTGGATTGGAAAAAAACTTAATTGTGCATTTTTTTTTTTTTTAGGGGAGGAAGGTTCCTTTTCATACAATTTACCATGCAGTATAAATGACATGTATTCTTTATCCTGCAGGTTGGTGTGATTCCGGCAATGCCCAATTTATGTATTTTTTATTTTTCCATCATTTAAGCTGTATAGGGTGAGGTATAATTTTGTACTTATTTACTGCAGTAAAAAGTCATGTACTAACAATTAATTTTCTTGATCTCATACATCTTAGTAATAAAATGGTTGGGAGTCGAGTTATTTCCGATTCAGGCTGCTTGTGAGCCAATTCCAAACATCCTTAAAGGGGTTTTGCCACCATAGACAATGATGGCATATCGTTAAGATATGCCATCATTGTCTGACAGATGTGGGTCCCTATTGCGTGCTTATCTCGGGATCGGGCCCCTTAATTTCTCTGTGCAGACTAGAGAGTCGGTTGCGCTTGTGCACAACTCTCCATTCTGTTTTATGGGAGTTCCAAGCAGAGCCGAACGCACAGCTCGGCTGTACTCAGAAATCCCATAGAATAGAATGGAGAGTGACTGCGCAAGCGCGGCCACCTCTCCAGCCAGCACTGCAAGTGGCGGACATGTTCCGAACTTGTGGCAAAACCTTTATAAAGGGGTTATCTCACTACATGGATTCATCTGACTTCAGTACTGTTCTCTCGGTTTCATTTTTAATTCAGGGACGTGTTTACTGGCTTCTATTGGCCTGCAGTGAGGAGCTGCTGAGGACACCAGGTCTTTAGCTATAGCGACCAGCACTGGCAGCCCATCAGGAGACGGTGAACAGATCTGTAGCTATAGTGACCTGAGGAGCTGATGAAGCCTATACAAGGGGGGAAACTTACAGCTCAGTGGCTGGACTAGACTGAATCCAGTAGCAGGCAACACTGGCCATGATATGTCATGCCACTTCTTTGGCCAGCCACGCAGTACACATTGGGAAATACGCTGTAAAATCATATCGCATCTCAATGAGTGCTATGATTTTATCGTAATTGCGGGCCTCACGTCAGGTGCATTGCAGCGCAATTACGGCATATGAACATAACCTAACACACATTGATATTTCTATATTTGCTCTTCATTTAAACAGCACTCATAATAGAAAAAAAACACAGATATGCAATCAGGGCTGTCTTCACAACTTTATAAGCCCTCCAGCAAAGCGGTGGACTTGGCCTTGCCTAACCTACTACTCACAAGAATAAAAATGCAAATTAGCAATTAAAGAAGCTTACACATCATTTATTGGTACCTGTAGATGATATAGCTGAAGGAGCGGTACTAGTGGAGTAGTGTTCGATGACATTGCACTTGGATTGAACCAAGATAGTAACTTTAGAAGTTTGCTCATTTTCTTTTCAACTTGTTTCATCTTCCATGCGCCACTAAAAATATTAGAGTTCTGCTCATTTCTGCGCAAAGGGTTTTTAAAAAAATTTATTTTCCTAATATTTTATGAATTTTTCTTACTTCATCTTCTTACACTACCTCCAACACTTTACCTAATGTATTTAATTTTTGGAACAAAAACAGTAGATGCTTTGCTTTCGATAATGGAAACGCACATTGTTATCATTTATTGTCCCCAGCCATTAATTATCGCCAGTGAATCCGTTACAATATTCTGCTTCCATAACGTTGCAAGTAATAAAACAGGAAAACTTCTCTCGTGAATGCAGACATGCCTACTCATGGAAACAACTCATAATTTATCTCCTTCTACCGAGTTAGTAAGAGTTTTGAATATTGAAGCGAGTAATCAGAAAATCAGTGTTAAATCCTGACTTGTGCATAAATTAGGATAGAAGCCACTATGCTTATTGGGCCCCTAGGCCGCTGTCCATGTGTTAAGATGACACTTTATGCCATTTCATTCTTTGTAAATATAAGGGACTCTAGTATCTGGCATTGCCTCCTTTGGCAGAAACAACCTCCAGCAGGCATTTTTTACAGCTGTCTGACAGTGTTATATCAACTGTGAGATTTTCTTCTTGCTTTTTCTTGACTTAGATCTGGGTTTTGACTTGTACAATCAAAATCACACAATAAGGCTAGGTCTACACAGCACAGGACAAAACACGTAGAGAAAACCAAATCCTAAAACAGTTCATAAAACTGAGTTTTTTGTCAAGTTCTTGTCAAAAACTGCCAAAGAAAGCGGTCGTCTCTTTCGTCTGTTTTAGTTTTTAGTCACATTTTATGACAAAGCTTTTTGGACGTTTTATGAACTGTTATCAGTCAGTGTAGCAATATTTGCACAATGTTGACCCCCCTGGCCTGCCTAAAAACGTGACAAAAGACACCAATAATCCGCCCCATGGTTCTTCATAGACTTAAATAGTAAATTTTCTACCCTTTCTGTTGTTTTTTGCAACATGTTTTAAAAAACGACCAGGAGCAGAAAAAAAACCATTCTGTGGAGACTACAGAATGATTTTACATTTAAAGTCTATGGCATTTGTTTTCAACAGTTTTTTCAGAGGTTTCAGAAAATGAAAAACATCAAAAAAATTACCAAAAAGGTGTGTAGTAGAGACATAGCCTAATAGTATCTTTCATGGAAAAATAAGTTTTTTATCCATTCCAGTAACCATATTTATTTTTAGATTAATGTACCCAATTTTGGGCTTGTATTTCTGAAGACAAGTCATGTTTATTTAATTTTAGGGTACATTTAAATTAACTTTTTCGGGAGTGTGTGGAGAAATGTAATAAAAGCAAAGAGGGTAGAGAGGGAAAAGGGATCATTAAGATCAGTTTTACGCAACAGGCAGCAATGAGCACCTTTGATAATAGAATGCTTATATAGGATGCTTCGGAAAAGTGAACAGTACCATGAATAAAGCTTTATAAAATGAACAAAGTGATAATGTGCATCACTTTGCTATTAAGACTTCCCTCTTTAATTAGAACAATCAGAAAATGTTTAACAAGTAAAAACTTAATGGGAAGCTTGAGGTTGTAGAATATACAGAGGTTTATAAAACGACTAGAACACCCCTATTTTTACATTGTCAAGTTAAACTCCTCCTAACACAACTACCATCCCCGACAGCACCCTGTTTTCTGATTCATGTAGCTAAGATTGCTGTTGATAAATGTTATATCTTGTGCTGTTCTAAAAATTAGTTTTATGGGCATGATGTCAAATTTGATATAGGTCCAAAGGGGAATGATTGTCTGTGTGTGCCTGATAGAGCGGTCTGTGACCCAAGTTGCTGAGTTGATGGGTGTCTTGACCACATCTTAGTATGCAAAAAACAGCAAAACATCTTCTGCAGACAGACTTAGCTATGGTCAAAAGTCAAAGCTTGATGCAAAAGACAGAACTTTGGCCAAACTAGCCGAAAAACACCAAACTTTGGCTCTTCAATTTGTTGCAAAGTTGAATGACAGGTAACACTAAATACTATAATCTGAACATCTTTGAGTATGTCACAGTCCACGCTGGGGTCCCTGCTCTGAACCGCAGATATGCCTGTATTCTGGTTGTAGCCCCTGTCCCCACTATGACTTCTCTCTCTGCCAGCATGTACTCATCTATCCTCACTCCTGCTCTGGTGCTCGTTCCTGCCGGCATCCTGCATGGGCACAACCCTAGAGACAATACCCTATTTACCAGACCAATTACCTTTAACCACCTGTGACTTAAGTAACTTCCTGACTCTGCTCTTGGTCAGTTTGTTGATGTCTCCACATTGTTTGCTGTCCTGGTGCCTGTTACCTGTGTTACTGATGTTGTGGTTCCAGTGTACCCTATGTTTACCCATTCTGGTGATACCTGCGCTGCACCAGTCTGCTACCTGTCTGGGACTCTTCTACAGTCTACGGTTGCACCTGCCTTGACCTGTCACGTCTGCCTGTACCCACTGTCCTACGTCCAGCACTTCAGCTGTCACCGCGAGTAGCCACATCAGGGGTAGTGATCTGAGGGTTCTCCACATCTAAGTCCGTCTGGCCATGTGGCGGGCTCCAGTGAAGACCGGGAACCCCTTAAACTCCACTCCCTGGTGTGATCTGTATCTACTCCATCTCTCACGGTGGCCCAGAGTATACACATCCACCGTAACAGTTACTTGGTGAAGATAGAACATAGTGGTTTTACATGTATGAAACTGATCTCTAAGGGGGATAAAATGTTCTTGATAATGTGCATCACAAAAAATCACTAATATCTTTGCAAAGTGTATAGAGAAAGTGGAGGTCTGCTTGAGACTTTCTCTGAAAATCATTAGTGTATTAACTAAGTGGAGAATCTGCATTAAGTATTAAGTACAACTATGCTATTACTGAATAAGATCAGCGTACAAAAAACCAATATTACTGCCAAATATTAACCATATTGTTGTAGGTACCAACGTACACATGCTCTGCACACATATAAGTAAGTTACAGTGCAGTGCAGTTATATCTAGTCATTCACAGGTATCATATTCTCTGATGGGAGTAATTCTCTTTCCACTTTCTTCTTCATTCGTTGCAGACCACCATTATGACTTCTCCAGGCCGCAAATCATCCCTGCAAAATTTGCAAACAAATATCTTAGACTTTACTTTTCCAGCATCTCCCTACTTATGTTCCAGCCCTCTACAAACTCCCCATGGGTTGATAGGTAGCATTTTGGTGGGTTATGTGGTGATAGGTGAGGCTTATATTTTGTGTTGATATTAGGCGGCACAATACAATGGTAAGGAGCAGGAGAGTAGGTACAGGCCATAACTTAGAGTGTGAGTGGAAGCAGAGGACTAACCCCTTGGAGATTGTGCTGTGGCTGTTTTTACCCCTCAAAATCATATTGTGCAGCCTGAACTTACTCCTTTGCACCCCCAGAAGATCAGTTATAAGAATTCTCTTTGCTGATGCAGGGGATGGAGTTTAGTATTGTCATGCTCTTTGTAGTATTTCTGTTTTTATTACGATAAACTCATTGGACTATGCCGGGCCAGCGTTGAACCCATTTCTTTAATAAGATGTGGGATGTAGTCAGGAAGTGTTAATTTAAATAAAGTGTTTTCTATGTCATGTCAGTATATTTATTTTACCATTTTATTCCAGTGTTATTAATAGAGGTATCTGACAGACTATAATACTAACGTTGGTGCTTGGTGTCAGGCAGCTGTGTTTTTTGTTACCCTAAGGCTAACACTAACCTCCTCTCTATATTACCCCACAATCTAACACAACAGGGGAACTGGTAAGAGTTGGTCAACTATTAGAAGCAGACCATCTAAAGTGGTGGCCCAATTCTGGTGCAGCTGCAGGCTGGTAATTATAGGATGGGAAAGGACCAATATCGATGGACCTTCCCATCCTAATACTATTAACCTGCAGCTGCTCGGTTTACATTGGATCTTTATGAAAAAAAGAGAGGACCCCACATTGTTGTCTTTTAATTATTTATTGATCGTGATGGGAAGGTCCATGGATACGGATCCCTTCCTATACTCAAAAAAAAACAGCCACTTGTTGGATGATATTTTTGTTGGCAAGTTGGCTTAGATTATGCTAATAATTATGCCAACATTTTGCCACACAATATTGCAGATTGAAGGGGTTTTCTCACCACATTGATTAACTTTAAACATGTAGGCAAGCTAAATAAAGACTATTTTTAAACGTATTGCTATTCAGATTTTGCTTCCTTTCAAAGTAAGAGCAGTTCTTATCTCCTGCTTGTGTACATAAGCTTCCCAAGGTTACTGACCACCCCTCTATTCTCTAGCAGCCTTGGTTCAGATAATGACTTTACTCCATGCTATTTACAATCTATGTATACCCGCATACAAAATATAACATCCTGTATTACACATTTAAATTTGTAAGAAAAATTTTTTATTGATAACTTATTTTCACAGCGACCAAATTCACCACATAAACGTTTTCGGTCCTATTTAGACCTTAATCAGATGTGTCGCTTAGAAGTAGTATTATAAAGATGAAGCAGGCGTTTACAAGATATATTGAATACTGGCCGCAGCACAGTGTTGTAAGTAAGAGAAGCGCTACATTACAGCAATACAACTCTCAATATTCACTGCAGAGCTGATCTGGGTCTCTCAAGATCCAGCAACTCTTGCAGTTAACCCTTTGTCAGACAAATCATAAAAGTGTCTAAAAATTGTAAAAATAAATGTGCAAGGCATGTATGCCACTGTTTTGACGCAAATTGCACTAATGTTCTGGGGAATTGTCATAGTAAATGTGCCTCATTAAATCTAAAGAGACAGTTCCCTAAAGGAACTCAATATTGTTGAGGACCTTTTTTAATGTTTTGTTTTTTCTGAGATTTTTTTCTCCGGGGAACCTCTGACTTTGGGATTTAAAAAACAGTAAGAACCCAAAGGAATACAAAGCAAAAGCCCCCCAAATGTTATCAAATTAAGATTTCCCTTTCAAAGGGGTTTTCATTACAGGGTTCAGATTTCACAAAACTGATTTCATCACACATGCAGGTCAAAAATCAGCCTGTTGTATGCAATTTTCCTATGTTTTAGTTGTTTCCTGTTTTTGTACTTACCTACAGTTGATAGTTTTGCTAAATTCATTTTTTTTTATTTATCATGTGTTGTGGATCATCTCATCCTCTGGGTTGGTAATAGCAGTTTTAGATGTTACAGTGATTATAAATATCAGTTGCTATATGACTCTTAGGGCGCGTCCCCATGGCAGAGAGCAAATACTGGTTGGGGTTTCCACCCTATCTGCTCTGTTTTCCGGGGCCCTGCACACGCCGCGGGGGGGGGAAGGGGGGAAAACTTTTCCCCCGGTTTCTGAGAAAATCCCATCCCACTCTCATTGAGATGTTCATTGCTCACCCGAAAACCGGACGGAAGAATGAACATTTCAAGTCTTTGGACCGCCGGCAAAGGGCCCAAAAAAAACCCTCGGCGGAAAACCTTTTGCAGTGTGGTCCGCTGCACTGGGTTTCCATAGAGGTCCATTTTAAAGTTTGACAGCGGGGTTTTTCAGACATTTTCCCAAAAAAAGAAAGTGTCGAAAACTGTCCAAAAACCCTTGCCGTGGGGACAAGCTCTTACCCTTGACAGCTCATTACAGGGTGTCCTACTATTGAGATTCTAAGCAATCAGCAGTCATTTCTTGGTATACAAGCAGTAAATTTGATTTTGCTACATCCACGAAGGAAAAAAGAAAAAAATTTTACAGTTACAATTAAGATCCATGGGCTATCCATGTAATGCATGGATGTGTCAGGTCTTTTATAGTGAAGGGACTCTTTGTAGCTTCTGCCTGCTCTAAAATAGATGAGGGTCCAACACAGGGGATCACCTTCTAAATAAGGTACAATTCCTTAACAGGACCATCCCTTTAATATCTTGACCTGGAAATTTGGGAAAAGGTTTGCCTAAACCCAAACCCCTTTTTGAAAACCCGGAGAGGAAGGTAATCCCATAATTTTTGATGGGCCCCCTGGACATGTCCAGTGAAAAAAAATTATTTTCTAAATAATATTTTGTCTCTTATTTGGGGGACTTTCAAATTTGGGGCTCTCAATTTAAAAATTCCCGTGGTTTTTCCACGTTTTTTAAACAACTGTTAAATGACATGAAGCTCATAGTCCCCCTTGTGGGCCCTCCCTCACAAAAAACAGCTCTTTTGGGCCAGCCAAAAATTAGGTGAAACCCAAAGGGTTTGGGTTTTTTAAAAACCGCCTTTAAAGCCCAAACTCCTTTTTGGGCCCTGCCTCCCAAAAAAGGGGTTTTGGACTTGTATTGTATAATTAAATGGAGAAAAAATTTCAACACAAATGCTGCTGCCATGGCCAAGGGAAAAGGGGGCTACAACATCAAAGGAAAAGGGACAGATTACAAAAAAAAAACATTACCCGAATTGAATTAAGACCCAGGCAAGCAATGTAAGGATTTTTTTTCTTTGTTTTGCCGAACAATCCCTTTAAAACCCCCAAATTAAATTTTGATTCTGTAAGTTTTATTTTTGGGAAAAAAGGGAAAAAAGGGTTAAACAAAAATTATAAAGACATCTTCCAACACATTCATCAAAAACACTCAATATATCCTTACACATTATGTGATGATGAAATCAGGTTGAAAATATCAAGTGCGTAAGACCAGCTATAGGAAAGCTTTTCTAGGTTTTGGGATTTTAAACTCTCAAATATTTTTGCATGCATTACTTTATTGAAGATTACAATTCTTAAAAATGTTAAGCTCTAGGGTTTCCTGCAGGGCAGCACATACATGGCATAACAATTGTTGCAATCATTAGAGTAACAATAGGAAAGTGAACTCTGCTCAAGTCAGTTTCCTGAAATACAGCATAATGTACTCTTCATCTTACAGGTCATGGCACCAGCAGTGTTTACAACAATAAACATATGCAATTACTTTTCAGTGTCAGTTTGAATATAGCAGATCTTAATGCAAAAGGATTTTAAGCTGCCAGCTATTGTACATATATTTAAGGAGCCCATTATGCTCCTGTAAAAGATGTCCTTACATGTCGAGTCCATCTAAAATGAAAAATAAGAAAATATATTTCACGTGGTTATTTGTTTAAACCTTCAATGCCTCCTCTTCTTTCTTGCAGGTGTTTCCTCCTCTGCCCTGTTAGAACAAATGCCAAACGATTACCACATGTACTGTATGTGATCAGTTTCATAAGTCCTCATCTTGGTGGCATTTATTAGGCTGGGTTCACACTACAGTATTCATCATGTTGCATTGTATCCATCCATCGGTGTATAGTGGATGTCTCAACTGTATGCGCATCCTGAAAGATGCCCATAAAGTTGAAAGCCACTGCAGACCAGTGTAGTGCTGAAGTGATGGACAGTATTAATGTGGAATACTCGTAAAATTAGTCACAGGAGCATACGCTTTTTACTCCATTAAAATATATGTTCACAGTGTGGTATAAAAAAATGCTGCTTGAACACAGCCCTATTGGGCAAAATGTAACACAAAGGGCCTGTGCCCTAAATGTTTTAGGACCCTAGCAACACCCCTGGTTAATGGGAAGATGGATACAGGGCAATCCTGGAGGAAAACCTGTTAAGAGGCTGCAAAAGGCCATTCACCAACTAATCGGACTGAGCTAGAGCTATACTGCAAAGAAGAATGGGCAAACATTACTGCTTCTAGATGTGAAAAACTGTCAGAAACATACCCCAACAAACTGCAGCTGTTATTGCAGCTTAAGGTGGTGCTACAGTCTATACAGACTCAGGGGGCTGTATAGATATGCATGCCATACTTTTCTGATTTTTTTTATTTAAATTTTTAGATTTGGAAAAGCACTAATTTTCTTTACAATTCACAAATATTTGCTGCTTTGTGTTGTTCTATTACATAAAATATCAATAAAATACATTTTTAAGTTTGTGGCTGGAACATTTAAAAATGAGGAACAGTTCAAGGGTTATGAATATTTTTACAAAACACTGTATGTCGTCATAAGCACCTTATAAGCTTTACATTAGGGACATATATAGAAAATGCTGGCCCCCACAGGATGTCAACTTTACATTGCAGCTGGAACAACTCCTATGCCATTGACTGAATGTAACTGTACATAGATTTGGGGGAACACTCTACTAAATGAACATACAGTTACCTCAATTTGTGGGATGGGTGGAAGTGTCTTAAAATGTGAATGGTAAGGAGTTTTGTCTGTATGGTGGTTAAACAGATGCTATGAAAACAGCCTTGCTTACAGCTCTTCTACGTGGGTTATGCAGAGCTGTTGTTTCTGGGTCTAGAACAACTCATTAATCTTTAGCAGTCAAAATCAAATACTAACTTTCCCTTTAGACATGGAGACACATATGCAATCTTGCGCTGATATGCCGTAGCACTGAGACAAGGTCAGTGTCAGGCACGGACTGGCAATCTGCCATACCAGGCAGATTCCCAGTGGGACACCAAATTCTGGAAGCTTCTATACCTACCTACAAAGGGCCTATATACTTACCAATCTATGGCCTATATATCTACCTACCTAATGTGGAGCCTGTATAACTTCCTACTTATACCTTATATCTACTTATATCCTAATTGTAACTGGATGTCAGTGTTTATTTAGCTTCTGTATTGAATCAGTGCTGTATGCACTGTGATGGTGATCTATACTGGTATTTGATGTGGTTACTATATGGAGGTATTTTAGGCTATATCGGCATAATACATTTGTCCCCAAATGTAAAAACAAGTGCACACCAGACCCTGACTCTGTGATTAAAGGTTTCTGTGCACTACTTTAACTTTCTTGCTTGAGTTGATGTTATTGTTATTTTATCTGTTATATCTGTTATTTTAGAAAATGATGAGTTGTGTGACCAAGGCAATATATGAAGGTGGATGGTGTATGTGGACTGGTGGGGTGGGGGGGAGGGGTTAGTACCAAGGCTGCTTTTTAGTCCCAGTCCGGCCCTGGTGTGAGTGATGTTCCTAAATTCAAAGACATGACAAGTAGACAAACTTCTATGATAAGTGAAAGTGACTATAGGTAGCAGTATCCCATAAAATGTTTTTTTTTTATTCAGATGACACTTTGCCATTTTGCTTGGATGCCATAAATGTGGCATCGAAATGGTTGAATAAGATAACACTGATTTTGGCCACTAAGCAGATCATAAAAAGTTGAGGCTGGAATTTGCAAAAAGGCATATTGAGAATCCTGGAGCTTTTTGCCAAGTCACATCAGTTCTATGTTCACAGACATAAAAATTCAGCATACAATGAAAAGAACATTGCACATACTGTCAAATATGGAGGAGGCTCAATTATGTTTTAGGGCTGTTTAGCTGCATTGGTCAGGGTGTATTAAATCTGTGCAGGATACAATGAAATTTCAAGACTTTCAAGGCTTTCTGGAACAAAATTTATTGCCCAGTGTTAGAAACCTTGGATTCAGTCGCAGGTCATAGGTCCTCCAACTGGACAGGTGCCCCAAAACACACAGCTAAAACATCCAAGAAGGGCTTAAAGCAAAGTATAAAACTATTCTAAAATGGCTTCTATAAGCCCTGATCTAAATCCTATTGAACATCTCTTAAAGAAGCTGAAACATGCAGTCTAGAGAGAGCCCTCTCCAAACCTGACCCAGCTGGAGCAGTTTGCTAATGAAGAGTGGGCCAAAATACCTGTGGACAGGGGCAGAAGTCTCATTGTGAGTAACAGAATTCGTCATTTTTGCCCAGGCCAATTTCATTACTTTGTTTCTGTTGTTGTTTCGGTTGAACCATAATTCAAAAGCAATGTTTGATTTTCATTAGTTAATTTTCAGTAAATTTAAACGTACCATTTCTTCTGTCAGTTTCAAGCAGGGCTGTGGAGTCGGAGTCGTGGAGTCGGTGCCTATTTTGCAGGAGTCGGAGTCGTCATAAAAGGGACCGACTCCGACTCCCAAAATATATAATAAGTTGGTCCAGTTAGTTCGATGCAAAGAGCAAGAGGAATTGGGTCCGGCCAGTGCTGCTGCTCCAATATCTTCAGCCTCATCACATGAGGAGTGTAATTGATGACATGGAGCAGGCAAAGTGCTTCCCCCAGGGGAGAAGATCCCGCCCCCAGGGAAAACAGATTTCAGCAAAATTTTTCACCTGCTTTCAAAGAAGTAGCAGAGATCAACCATTCATCAAAACTGACTGTGGCTGAGGCAATTCCTTTATACCCTGACATTGTTAGAGATGTTGCCCCTGTGGTCACCGCTTTGCCCCCAAGTTAGTGTAGAGAGGCCGTTCTCTAGCCTGGAAATATTGAGATCAGATGTGAGGTCATGTATGCAGGATCTGATGGAGGCAATACTATTTCTCAGAACAAATTCAGAGACCCCACAAATGTTCCTGTAGTGTTTCGCATATTTACCATTTTTTGGTGTTCTAAAGTCATATCCAATGAATATATTTTACACTGACAAGCAAAATGGTAACAATGTTTTAAACTTTTGAGACTTTCAGGTTCCATATCTCACCATCCACTACAGCTTTGTACATGAGGCTCCTGTAATTTTATATACAGTCATCTTACCTATCTACATAAATTTGACTTGCAAGTATTTAGCATCTGCTTAGTTCTCAGATTCTTCCTGTAAGCCCCGGTTCACACGGCTTAAAATGGGCCATATTTCGGTCCGTAATTACGCGCCGGAGTGAAAACGGCCCATTCATTACGGTAATCCACAGTTCTCATAGAGAACTATGGATTACGTCTCCTCTCCCTGCTCGGCGAATACGCCGAGGGGGGAGATATTTCACATGTCACTTTCTAGCGGCGTATACGCGCCACTAGCAGTGATTGTCTATGGGCCGGTGAGGTGCCGCCCCCCGCTCCCTCCCCGCCCCCAGCCACACGGCGTAACTGCGGGGCGTAATTACGCCCCGCAGTTAACCCGTGTGAACATAGCCTTACTGCATTGTTAGGCCGTGTTCACACGGCTTATTTCGCCGCGGATTGGCGCCATACTGCGCGCCGGATTTGCGCTGCAGTACGCCGCCAATCCGGCGCGGTAATTACGGTAATCCACCGTTCTCATAGAGAACAGTGGATTCCGTCGCTCCTCCCCGCTCGGCGAATGCGTCGGGCGGGGAGAAAGTGACATGCACATTATCCAGGCGCAATACGCGCCGTGGATAATGGAAGTCTATGGGGCCGGCGGGCAGCGTCCCCGCACCTTATTCAAGCCGGAATTGCGAGCGCAATCCGGCTCGCAATTCCGTCTTGAATAAGCCGTGTGAACACGGCCCTACTGTTCTGCACCTAAAAATCAAAATGTTAATTTGTATTATTTTGTTAGTATTTGGTAAATTCACCTTTTGGTTTTCATTACTGCCTGAATCCTTCTGGGCTCTGAATCAGATTCAAGCAGGTCTTAACCAAAATCTGATCCCAGGTCTCTCCTACACATTCCCAATGTTGGTGCAGACTGGACTTGGATACAAATACAGCTTTTTCTTCAACTCTAACCACAAGTGTTCAAAAGATGAAAACATTGTTACTCTTTTGCTTGTCAGTGTCTGTTCTACCTAAATAGCTTGATTATTGTATCATAAGGTGATAAACAGCCTAATGTTACTATTTTACTACAGTAAAGTTATCACTTAAACATGCGCCGTGTACGAGGGAGTCAGGATTCGGATTCAGGAGTCGGAGTCAGGAGTCGGAGTCAGGAGTCGGAGTCGGAGGTTTGGGAAATTGAGGAGTTGGAGTCGGGGCTTTGGCTTGAAGACTCCACAGCCCTGGTTTCAACTTATATCAGTGACCATTGTGGGTCTTTCTTTTTTTAATGTAATGGTACCTACAATTTTGTCCACGTATCTATAGTCTGTTTTCTACAGTTATAAAGCAACATAAGCTAAGCTGGTACAACATGGCATAGATCAGAGTGGAATGGTTACAGTTTGTGCTAAAGTTACATCCTGGTGAAATTCACCATTATTAAAATATATTCCATATGACCGATACCATTAATATTAGACTCTCAGACTAGCATAAGTCCATGCACATAACATAATAGTCATTTTTGGCCATTTCAGCAGACTATTGCTTGCTAAAATGCCAGGGCTATAGAGTTGGTAAGCCAAAGCTCCAACTCCTCAATTTCCCTGACTCCCGACTCCCTTATACATGGCGCATGTTTACATGATAACTTCACTGCAGTAAAATGGTAACATCAGGCTTTTTATCACCCATATTATACAATAATCAAGCTATTTAGGTAGAACATACACTGACAAGCAAAATGGTATCAATGTTTTGAACTTTTGACTTTTAGGCTCCGTATCTTACCATTCACTACAGCTTTTAACGAGAGACTACCATCATTTTATAGACATCTTAGCTATCTTATACATACATTTGACCTGCAGCTATTTAGCATCTGCTTAGTTCTGTAGATTCTTGCCATGTAACTGCATTGTTACTGTTTTACTTCTAAAAAAAAATCAAAATGTTATTTTTTAATATTTTGTGATAAATCCACCTTTGGCTTTAAATACTGTCTGAATCCTTCTGGGCATGCTCTGGAGCAGATTCAAGCATGTCTTGTCAAAAATCTGATCCCAGGTCTCTTCTACACGTTCCCAATGTTGGTGCATACTGGTCGACTCACTTGGGTACGAATACAGCTTTTTCTTCAACTCTACCCACGTGTTCAATTGGGTTGAGGTCTGGGGACTGTGGAGGCCAATCCAGCAACTCTACTTCATTATCACTGAATCATTTCTTTGCCAAACTCGACGTATGCTTCAGGTCATTGTCCTGTTGAAACACTATGTTGTCCTTTTCATACCCATAGAACTCGTGTAGACTCACATATAACTCAGCATAGAGATCAACATCAATCCTATTCAAATATTCAATGTCTTTGGCTCTGAAACAACACCATATCATCAGGCTTCCTCCACCAAACTTGACAGTTTCTTCAATTTCTCAATCCTTTAGTCCCATTCTTCCAAACCTGTTTGCGCCCATAGAGCCTGCTCTATTGATTTTCATATCATCGCTCCAAATCACCTCTTTCCAATCTTTTTTGTTTGTACTTTTTTGCAAAAAAATGATGATATTGATGTCAAGACTTCTTCACCTTTTTTCGGGCTATCATTCCAGACCTGTGTAATGCATGTTGCATGGTGCTTACATGGACGTCTGTGATCTCATTCTTATGCAGCATATGAGCCACCTTCACTGCCGTGTCTGTCGCGTTAGAACTGATAGACCCTTTATTTA
>JAODAL010065977.1:0-17971 GCA_025379985.1 Phyllomedusa bahiana
TGCCCAGTTTCCAGCAAACCTGGGTAGTACCCCATCCTCTGCAGTAGACACCCAGGTTTCCATTCTGGACTACGTCAGATCAGCATTGGATCTATTTCTTTAATAAAATGATTAATGAGGACTGGTGTGAGGGAGTGTTTATTAAAATAAAGGTTTTTTTCTGTTGTTCCTGTGTTTAGTTTCCAGTGTTAGTAATGGAGGATCTGACAGACCTCTCCATTACAATCGCTCGGGCTCTGTGTCAGCCAGTGGTGTTTCTTGTTATCCAAGGCTGACACTAACCCATTCACTTTTCCCCCATTTTTAATGCTCCAGTAGATGGGAAAAAATTTGAGCAACCAAAAACTAAGAGCTTTGTAGCGTTTGCAATGGCTTTTTTTTTTATCACACAACAAAAAAAAAACTTGTAATTAACCCGTTTGGGAAATTTTATGCTACGGGAAAAATGATTTTTTGGCGGTGAAAAAAAAACTTTTTCTTTTATCACCACAGCATCAGAACGTTTAAATTTAAACCCCCGGGAGGGAAAAATTGCGAAAAAGAATTGAGCACCCAAAAATAAAGTGGACTTGTTTGAAAAAAACGCTGTTTATTTAAATAAAAACGGGAAACGGGTAGATCCCCCTTTGGGGAATTAATGTGCTGTCAGATGTTTAAAATTAAGCAGCTGCACTGGCCCCCAAAACCTGGCTTCGACCCAAATACCCCACAAAAATCAGAAAGAAACATTAAAAAAAAGCAGTCTCTGAGAAAAGATGACCCCCCCCCAAAAAATCGCTGAATAAAATTTAGTTTTTGTACAGCATTAAACACCCGGGCAGCACCTTCCCATCAGTACAGTGAGAGCGGTATGAGCCCCAGCGTCGGCCCCGGATTTATAGTGCCCCCAGTGACGCCAGAACCCCGCCGGCTCTGTTTGGGTTTTCATCTCTGCACATTAAAGCGGCTATCCCTTTTCTTCCCCCCAAGTTTTTTCCCCCATGTAACGCCATGTGCTTGCACCCATTTTATGAACAAAGCAATTTCGTTCACGCAAAGACCCCAAAAATTCGATTTCGTTCCAAACCGAAGTTTTCCTAAATTTCTAAACGAATTCCATTTTCGTTAGAATCAATCGCCCTCTCTAGTCCCAATACGACAATCAGGCTCAGCAGATCACCTTTACCCGGGGTTGGGCTTTTTAACTGTTCTGCCCCAAAGTTTTGGTGTTGTTGGGAGGGGAACAAAGGTTTATAGTTGACCCCTTTGTGTCCTATTTTTATGATTCACAGTATAATCCCCAAAAGTTTTTATAAAATTTGCACGTAAAAGCTCCCTGTATAACCGACTTTTTTTTTTTTTTTCCCCAATTCAAAACATGTTTTATTGACAAGCGGGGTGATACAGGTACAACACAAAAGAAGGTTATGAGAATCATAATCTAATCAGGTGCATCGTGGTGACGGCAACAAATACTAACAGTTCCAATAATCAGAACAAAAAAACGCAAATAGGTAGAGGGGGGGATAAAGGGGGAGGAAGGAGAGAGGGGGAAAGAAGAGGAGAAAAAAAAAAAAAAAAAGAAGGAAAAAAAAAAGGGGGGGGGACAAAAAGTATACACCAAGATAGGCATAGATTCGGAGGAAAAACAGGCTTTTAAAACCTAAGAGTCAGCGTGAGGCCCCAACGGGAAAAACCCCCCCCACAAAGGACCACCCCCTCTTTATAAGTGGAAGAATTATTGATGGGGTGAAAGACGAAGTGGCATCCCCATAGGTTGCCCCCCATGTGTATCCTAATGAGGATAAACTTCATTCGTTTTGGCCCCCAAGAAGTTGCCTCGTACTTTTCCCTTTTGTCCCAAAAAGAAAAAGACAAACCAAAAAAAAGGTCAAACAGCGGTGGGTCAATGGCGAAACCGCTACGGGCAGAAAGAAGAAGAAATCATTGATCAATCCGCACCTAATTTACAACTACAATATCAGGAGAAGAAGAGGGGAAAGGGACTTTTTTCCCTCCTCATGGCACGTAAGGCTGCGTTTGAGGCCAAAAATTTCCCCAGTATTCCCAGACAGCAAGATCTACTAAATTGGAGGGGGAATCTTTCTAAATCCTCCAGTCTTTGCAACGCGTTATCTCCCCAAACCAGTCCGTGACGACGGGCGGCTGTGGAGAGCCAAACCTGGGATGATGTTTCGCGCAAGGATTAGAAAGGTAAAAAGGTGGGATTTAAGGGGGGCAACAGGCAGGGGGGTGTCAAAAAGTAGAACCCTGGAAAGGGGGTATTTGGAGTTTAATCCCCCGTGATTTTGTAGATGATAGAGGACTTGGCCCCAAAGGTTGTAGGACTGAATCCCCACCGGTGGGGCATAGTGCCCCCTTTCGAAAAGCAAAAACCCCCACAAACACTGGGAAAGGACCTGGGTAGATAAGGTTTAGTAAACTGGGAAACTATACCACTGGTAAAGGATTTTAGTTTTAATTTTCCGGGCCCAGAAACACTGACATTTAGTTCAATTTGACCATCTTGCCCCTCCCCCCTCCGAAAAGTCATGTTTCAAATTTCTCTCCCAGCTTTTCGAAAAGAGCTTTTTGTGGGTGGATTGAGAGGAGTTTTAAAAGGGCGGATAGGGCCCCCTTTTTTTTTTTTTTTTTTTTTTTTTTTTTTTTTTTTTTTTTTGGTGCCTCCCAGGGGACCAAAACCAAACGTGGGGGGGTCTATGAGGCTCAGAGTGGATTTCCAACTGAGATAAGGGTACGAAGTTGATAAATTTGAGCCTCGCGAAAAGGGGTCCTTGTCGCTCCCTACCAAACCTCATAACTTTACAGATCAAGGGGTAAGACTTTCCCACCGTCGAGAGACGGGGTCGGTCCCCAGAGACAGCAAGGGGGAAAACGAAGAGTTTCAGGTACAAAGGGTTGCCAACTAGGGGTGTGCATGGGCCTCCCACAGAAAATATTTTTAAACTTTGAAGCAGCCCCCTACGCACAGAGATTGACGTTTGTGCGATTAAGGGGGGGGGGGATCGCACCCAAAATTTGTGGGGTGATAGAGTCGGGAGCCAGGCGGGCCGCTATAAGGGGCCCTGAACGCGAATTTCGGGGAAAAACCCCGAGTTTTGGGGTTCACGATTGGAAGGCATCTAAGTCGGGGTTTCGACCGCGTGAGGTGTATGTCAGGAAAATCTGGCAGGGCTAGGCCGCCCCTCTGATTTTTAAGAGCAGGGTAGCCCTTTCAATTCCCTAGGGTGGCTCCCCTGCCCAAACAAATTGGGATATGAGTCTACAAAGCTCTTTAAAAAAGGACTTAGGTACACATTGGGGGATTTGGGCCCGGAAAAAATACAGGGACGGGTAGGAAAATTTTATTTTTTAAAATGTGACCCTACCTATCCCGGGAAAAATTTTCCCTTCCTATCCCACTTCAGAAGGTCTTGTTTGATTCTAGAAACAAGGGGGAAAAATTTTAAAACAAACACTTGTCTGTTGACGAGGGGATCGAATCCCTAGGGATTTAAAGGATGAGCCCCCCATGAGAGGAGAAAGAGGATCTCAGCCGATCCCCCAAGATCACAATGTAGAAACGAGGGCGGGAAACTTTTAGAGAATTAATTTTATGGTTACTGTATTACTTATTCCTTCCAACACCCCAAATTTCAGCGGGGGGGAGGGTCCTGGTCGGTTAGGACAGTAAGAGGTCGTCCCGAAGGCGGAGCATTTAAATGGCTCCGCCCCCGCAGATTCCCTGACAGATTGGAGCCGCGCAGAGCCCGCATCAATGCTCCCTCCCAGGAAAAAAGGATAGGGAGGCGGACTCCCCGTCTGGTGCCCTTACCCAGACCAGGGGGGGCGGACAATCGCCGTGATTTTTATTTGGCTTCTGGTGAGATAGAACCGTTTAAAACTTTTTAATGTGTTAGCAAATGGCGCAAAAATAAACCCTTTTAAAGAAAACTGTTTAAAACTATTTTGTTAATTCCATTTTCCATTCCCAAGATGGCGTCTTGTTCAGACACAAAACCCCGATATGCCCAAAATGGGGTGCCCCTCTTAGATTTTTTTCTTCTCTCTAACAAAGAGAAAGGAGATCATTTAACATGGTAGCTTAAGAAGAGCCAATCAAGAGGTTTATGTTGCTTAAGGAATGTGGTAACAACCCCACGATCTGATAAAAAACACTTTAGTTTGTGTAATAAAACTGTTCAGAATTCTTTTGTCTGAGAAAGTGTCAGGCTGAGATTTCTTGTACGTGCCAACTAATATACTGATTTGGGGTCCCCTGCTGGAAAGTAGAGCCCTTTTGTGGTTCCATCTCAACACTTGGGAGCCCCTGTGTGAGGAGCAGGTGATAAATCAAGAAATCGAATGCAGTCTAAGATGGATTAACCGCAGACACACAAGGAGACGGCCGCGTCCCAAAAACAAGTACAGGTAAGAGTTCTTTTAAATTCTCTTACACTGGAAAGTTTTGTCTCTAGTGGTTGGGTCCCCATTCTGGGTCCTCGATAATTCTGTCTGGATGGACCTGAACAGGTATATGGTCAGTCACTGCATTATTACGAACCTTTCATAGTGCTTCCCAGTGTGGTTTTTCTGTTTTTACTTGTATTGCGAATTGTGGATTCGCTGGTTGGTGCTGCCCTGGGCTCCCACAGATTTGTAGTGGTTCTCTGAGCCGAATAACTCTCTTAGGCGGTGGAGTCCAGTGAAGTCTACTTGGTGAATAGTAGGCAAATACAGGTTCTCAGAGACGCAATCTGTGGTTGAGGTAATTATTAGCACTTCTGGCGGTGGTAGTCGTTGAGCGCCCCCTGATGGTGAGAGAGGGGAACAGTCGCCCCATTCAGCAATTTCTCGCTATTCGAATATGTGTCTTGTTTTGTGTGTGATAGGGATTGTGTGATGTGCTAACTAAGGGTAAACATTGTTAGCGGGAACCAATTGACTGTAAAGCAATACCGCTTCCAATAGAAAGCTGGGGAGAAAGGAAAACGGCCTGCATCCAAACTTTTGAAACTCAAGCACTCCCTATCACTGTATTTGTAACTGTAAATGTCTTGCCACAAAGGGTTAATTAGTCAGAATCGTGTATAAGTAGGATTGAGCTGTTCGCTGTATTTGAGTTTAGTGAACGTGCCCACCTACTGGCTAATAAGGGGATAAGGAATTTAGCCCGAGTTATATATTGGGTTAGTGCACCAAGCGCCATCTGCTGGTTTAGAGGCAAACTAAGAATGTTAGATCTGAGTTTCATTGTTGATAGGAAGAAACAGAGAGGATCAGAGAGGCTTAAGTAAGTTGATGGATTTTGAGAAAGTGGCTAGACTGGAGAAAGTGGAAGTAGTCAGAAGGATTTGCAAGTAGCTGAAGTGTGATTAAGACTCAGAAAGCATTTGTAATAACCGTTATGAAATGTCAGAGAAGGTTGATATAGAAAGAAGTAGATTGAAGGATTTTGAATGTCGTTGATAGGCTGAATCCTGGTAACATGTGTGGCTATTTGGATCATAAAGAAGTGGGGTCCCTGAGTGCAGCTGCCTATTTGGTACCATCCCCAGGAGAATTTCTGAAACAAAGGGAAGTGGTGAAATGCCCACCCGCCCTGTCATGGCGGAAGCTGAATTCCTGGGTTGTTGAGGGTGTGATGTGTTCAACCAGGGTGGAGAGAGGGGAGTGTAACTGTGGAACGTCACCGCCCAAAGACGGCCCATCTGCAACCACAGAGGCCATCCCTGTTTTAGCTACTTAGCATTGCCTATCAATTTAGCTCCACTTTATTACACCCACAATGCCTAGTAATAAACAGAACCTCTGGTGCCCAATGCCCGCCCCCACAGCTGATACACATCAATACCCTCGCCTACCTGTAGCCCAACCCACGCTTTATTGCCCCTAGTGTAGCAACACCCCTGAAGTCACTATGTGCCGATTGCCAGCCCTCATGTCACTTCCTACTCCCAGCCCCGCCTACTGCTCCCATTAGATGTCACATCCCTTCCTTCTTTGGGTTAATAATGCCCACCCCTTCCGGGGTCACCTACTCTGCACTTCCCCGGGACCAAGATGGTAGCTTCCACAGCACTGTATCCAATTCTGGATGTGATACAGGAGATATATGGTGACCACACCCACCAGCCCAGCCCTACATGGAGAACCTCATGTTACTGGGAGAATAAGATACAGTGGGTGCAGGCTCAAACAGCATGAGATGACCGGGAGAGGAAGAACGAAGCATATGAGCTCATATGACAAGTCAGGGTCAAATAGTCTGTTTTTGCTGCTGCAGAAGGCACATCAGCTGTCCACTGCACAGCACACCCCGGGAGCACCCTTGAAGGAGTAGTACAGCTAAAACCAGTGATCTTGTGGATGGCCTTTGAAGAAACCTATGAAGAACAGCAACGAATGTTTCGTCGGCCTGAGTACAAGACTCTACCAGTAGATGTGGGCTTCTAGTGCAAAAGGCATCGAGTAACAATCTGCCTGGGGGACATGTTGGGAGATGAAGACCTGATCCAGGGATGGTGGCCAACGTATCGTGATGACCCTGGAGCCTACAAGCCAAGACCACCGCTACTTTGCTTGAACAGCTAACAGAGCTGGACACCGACCCCCCCTCCTCCCCACAAAACAAGAAAGAGGAGGACACCACAAGCAGATACTCCGGACCCTGCAGCTAGATGGCCTTGTCCTATTCCTGAAGCCAGCATCCATAGACTGGGATATCCACTCACGATGCAAATACTGGTATGAGGCAGTGTAACAACTCCCTTCCACTTGAATGAAGATGCTTGGAGTCCTTCCAGAAGCTAGAAGAAAGCTATTGCCATGCCCCTGCAGTAGGCATGCCCGCATACCAGAAGACCGTTCAAACTCTTTGTAACCGGAAAGGGAAGGACATGCCCTGGGAGTTTTCACACAGAGCCCCCCCTTGGGCAGGCCGAAAGCAACCAGTGGAGACTAACTCCAGTAAGGCGAGGACTCAGCTGCAGAGGGGAGGACTTCCAGTGTTAAAGCTGTAGTTGCAGCCCAAGGTGGCTGCTGGTTAAAAACAGCGGATATCGTAGTCGGACACTACCCTGCATCCTACGTGGCACTAATGTGACATCTTCCCCGCCATTAACGACTGCAACATCTCTCATCAGCACAGCGTTCTCATGCTCCAGTGTTCTCTCCTCCTTCCGGATAACGTCACTCTTTCTTCTGCGCTGTTTTGTGTTCTTCATCCAGCCACCTTACTTCCCTTTCCTCAAGGGGGGAATGAGGACGAAGAGGAACCCGGAAGAACCGGTGCACATGAAGACAGCACACATGATTGCGCTTAGAAATTCATGAAGATGTTGACCTCTCATTGAACCGCAGACATGGTTCTTTTTGTGAAAAGATGGATCCAATTTTGCAGACGACAGTGCAGGACCATTTCACATGGATAATGCTACTGACCACATCAACTCGCAGTTTTTGGAAGCAAGAAGTCTGCCATTACATAAAGTCCAGCCCAAGAAGACGGCAACATTACATTTGGCAGAGGGCAGAACCAGCAGAAGAAAAAAGGGACATAAATGAACAGACTCTAATAACTTTCGGGTCCGCCCATGACCGTGGACTTATTTTAAGAGCAGCACAGGATTTCTCATGGCTGCTTGAACCCCAGTGAAACATGGACAAGACATTCAGGTCCTGATGGATGCACTGCTGCTGCCCACCCCCCCCTTTTAAAGTGGCTATACTGAAATTCAAGCACATGGGAAGATGAATACAAAGACAAACCACTTGGCTGACCAAGCAGCCACACACCGGCCGCAGGAGGTGAGAAAGGGAAGCAAGTCAGCTGTCCAGTATGCAGGAGGAAAACTTGCACCCAATCCGCAAGGAGACTGCTGGCCAAGATGCAGGAACAAGCTCCAGTGGAAGAAAAGGAAAGCTGGAAAAAGAAGGGAGCCAAGAAAATGGAAGAAGACGGCTATAAATATGGAGTAGTGAGGCGACCCTGCTTGCCACTGCGCTATAACCAGCTGTAGAGCAATGGGCACATGGGAACGGAACCTTGAAAGCACGGATGCAAGAGAAACATCATGCTCTGGCCAGACAGCCGCCCATAGCTTGGTTTAGAGACAAGGCACACGCCCGGGATAGATTAGCTCTCTTTCCCTATGAGATACTGTTAGGCAGTGCCATAAGGTGAGCTGCATATTTCCCTCAGCAGTGTGTAGCTACAAACAGATGCAATGACCTCTTATGTGACTGCATGGGTCTAAAAGAGTAGTCATTCTAATGCATTTCTAGAGTTTTCCATTCCAGATCCAGACTCAGACTTGCTGCCTCATAAGCTACAGCTGAAGACTAGGTCTACCTGAAGAATTTGTGTGTAAGACGATGACCGCGATTTGAGGGGCCGTACCAAGTCCCTTGCTGACGCACGACCACAGCTTTCAAGTGTGGCAGGAGAAGCCCAACAATCTGGATCCATGCTTTCGCACTGTAAAAGATTCGCTCCGGGCCCTGGAGTAAGCAGATGCTGCGTTTACTGATGTTCAGTATTTAAGTTTGCTTGATTCTTGGGCAGAACCCATCGGTGACCAACACCAAGAGAGAGGGATGGTCACCTTTTGGTATAACCATCCAGTGCTCATGTAGCCACATATTCTTTTAGATTTTAGTGATGTAGTATTTTGATCCTGATGATCCCCAAACATGCAACAATCTACAATGAACAATCCGCCACTGCATGGAGTAATACTTGTGTGTGACTGACGAGTACTGGGATGCACCTGCTACAACTGGGGTGCAGGGGCTGGAACACCGGGATGACTGGGGATATAGCCACAGACTGCTTAAACAGGAAAAAAAACAGGGGAAGCCCCTACAACTGACCAGGACGAGTCTAAACAAGAACTGGAGTCCTGCAAAAAACAGGGAATATCAGGTGATCAGCATGCCCCTAACCTTACCCGTTGAACCCCCTCAGGAACTGATAGAGGCAAAAAAGACTAGAGCATACTGACGAAGGGGTACGGGATTTTTGAGAGTAAATTCCAGATATGAAGAATGAATACAGACCCAGGGAAATGGTTGGAAGTCCCAGCACCAACACCGGTAAACCCACCTAAGCCCCATGTAACAGACATTTCAGAGCATGAGACAGCCAGTAACTGATCACCTCAAGAGACATCTCCATGAGTAGAGACCGGTTCTCGGATAAGAAATTGTGGCTGGAATATGGGTTAAGTGAGTGGGAACGTTCCGTGTATACAGCCAAACCAGCACAATAAAACCAAACTGTGTATTCAGGCTACAGTACCGCTCAGGCCCAAATGGTGCACATGTCCCCTCTAGAGATTCCTGATCCGAGCACAGGAATTCTTCATAGTTTGTATCCCTCCAAACTCCACCACAAACCACAACTGACTGTGAGGAATGAAGGCCAAGTACCAACACCACCACCAAAACATCAATGGCGAGGGGTTGGACTACAGTTTACCCAGTAATTACACCGCTATACTGTAAATATTGGAAATTCAGATTCCTGGGTACCTTAACCACTAAAAGGTATTGCTGCTCCACATATAGTAACATCATAACACAAATACAGAATCAAATACTCCTCCTAGGGGATGTAATATTTATATGTGGAGATCTCAAAGTCAGACAAAGTTGGGAGGTAACTGGACAGGACAATGTGCCCCTGACCAAACGTACACATCCATTCCACATACTGAGTCGAAGGGACAGGGATACCCACACCACTGAACAGAGGGCCGATGAGCAGTTAAGGGGAGTCACCACAAAGGCCAGCTTTGACCCCCATGTGTATATTGAGATGCTATAGTGTCCCAAGGGGGTCCCTGATGTTTAAAGAAGGGACCAAAGTGGCCCGCTGGGTTTTGAATCCTGCTACCGCAAATAATTACTGGTCAATAAGAATGTAGATTGGAATCAAGTACATATATTATAACCAGCAGAGATTTGTGAATTACACCAGAGATGCCCTACAGGGCCTGGTAGATCACGAAGGCCCAACCTCTGCCGTAGCCTGGCAGATCAGGAGGAGACAACCTCTGCTGTAGCCTGGCAGATCAGGAGGGCCCAACCTCTGCTGTAGCCTGGTAGGAACAGATGGCTCTGGACATGTGTTGACTGTATGAAGGAGGATGTTCAAAATGATTGGAGAAACTGTTGTACTTTCATCCCAGACAATACAGACCGAACGGTAAAGTGAACTGAGGCATTAAAAAGTTGTCAGACTTTCCGAACGAACTTAAAAGGAACTCGGGTATCACTGACCCTTGGAGACTTGTTCGGTTGGTTGAAGGGATGGAGCAGAGCTTTAGTCAAATGGATTGTGATTGTCTGCATTTTGCCTCATTCTGCCCTAAATGTTGGTTTGTGTTTTTTTCCATAGTTAGAGAAACTACTTGTGAAGAGCTGTGGGATTAAAGCATTCCTAACAATGTGAAACAGTTTGTTGTCCACGGCTTGGCTTTTCTACGATGATCAGCAACACTAACACATACAAAACAGCTGTCCAAAGCCCGTACCTATAATGACGTGGACATTAAGATACCTTTGGACCCTTGCCACAACATGGTGCCTGCCCCCAAGAGAACAGATGTCTCCCAAGTTAAAGTATTGAGCAGGGAGTTAGGGATAGTGGATCACTAGATGGGGCAAGGTATTGAACCCAACTCCTCACTGCTTATCAGAGAGAAGGTTGGGACACTCAACACAGCTTTGTCCCGTGGTGTCTAGGTCCCAATGGAATGATTAAAATGAGTAGACCAAAAGTCTCAAATGGGGACTGTTGTGATGGGAAACAAAGTTTAGATATGTGGTGATCCCTTTGTGTCTTATTTTAATGTATTCCATCATAAAAACCTCATCATGTCTTAATATATAATGTACGTAAAAGCTGCCTGTATAACCTTACACTTTGTTAATTGTTCGCCAAATGGCCGAATAATATAAACTGCTTGTAAAGGAAAACTGTTATAGAACAATTATGTATACTGTCCATTCTCAGTAATAATATGCGTCTATGTCAGACTATGCAACCCAGATATGTCAAGATGCTGCTACACTTAGATTTTTTCTCTCTCTAAACAAGAGAAAGAGGATCATTTAACAGGTAGATTAAGAAGAGCCAATCAAGAGGGTTTAATGTTGCTTAATGAAAGTCTACCACCCCCTATCTGATAAAAAACCTTGAGTTTGTGAATAAACTGACAGAATTCTTTTTGTCTTAGAAAAGTGTCAGGCTGAGATTTCTTGGCACTGCCAACTATATACTGATTTGGTCCCCTGCTGGAAAGTAGAGCCCTTTTGTGGTTCCATCTACAACATTGTCAAAGAATAATGAATGTGTCTAATTCTATGCATGTGGTGCGACACCCCAGAACACCCCAAATATTTGGCGCATTAAAAAGAGTGGAGTGCACCTGTTCATACACTCTTTTTGGCTCAGAACACACCAGAAAACTGGTGCAGCTCCGTTCATACATGTCGGACTTAAAGGGGTTTTGCCACAAAGTAAAATTGACGTGGGAAGCTTGCAAATGAAAGCGAACAAACATTTTCACCATTCATCATTATTAAAAAATCTGCACTGTTTTTGTGTGTATAGCATGCTCCTTTAGTGATTCCATTTTTTACAGCTCGTCTCCAGGGTATACGACCAGTGCTGAAGCTCCGCATCCTGGCCGCACATGCTCCAACACACTTCCCTACTCTCTCCTCTCAGGCAGCTACTGAATGTTCAAACCCCAGATGCTGTCATTCTACTCCTGTCCTCTGTTCTCCTTAGTAATTATTCAAACAGTGCAAATAAATAAAAAAGAGACCTCAATGAGGTCTGTGCATTGATAAAGAGAAATAAAATCCACATTTTGGGTTTTCCTGCAGGGATTTGAACCTAGGACCCTTGTGCCTGGAGGCAAAAAAAATTACCTCTCAGCTACCACAATGCTTTATATAAACAGATCTTTCTTTGACTAGAGAAGGACTGGCCTAGGTGATGTCATACTGCTGGTCAAAATGATATGCAATTCAAACAAATCACACACGCCCCCTTCTGAGCACACAGAGCTAAAGAGCTGGATGCAGGAAGTATGAAACAAGATTTGGCAAAACCCCTTTAATGTGTGGATTTCACAATGTTTCTGGCTCAGATTTTCCATGCAGAGGTGTGAGCAGCCTGGGCAATGTTGGTGTTGATGCATGCAGAACTCCCCACACTATTGCAACTGTGTACACAAGTGTCTAATAGCACACAGATAGCTGCGTGTGGGGCCACTGGCAGCGGCCTGGGTGACTGCAGGGGTGTTGAGCCATGGCAGCCAGAGGACAGTTATATTGCTTCAGACACTGGGCCTTATGTAAAAAATTGTTGCAGTAAGACGTCTTTGTTCCCCATAGCAACAAACAAACCACTTTCATTTCATATGGCCCTAAAAAAAACCATTGGGTTGCTATTGGCAACAACCAGTTTTCAGCAAAGGGCCCCACATTCTATTTTCTTAGCACCATCGTGAAGCGACTGTCCTCATCTCCCGAGACCTGCCAATGATCATAAAGCAAGTAATAGCTACAAACAGCAGCACCAAAAAACCTTTCAATTGTCTAATCCCAAAAGTGCAAACTCGTTCCTCTGCTCCAGCCTTCAAGTGCCAAGGAGCAATTCCCCTCCTTGACTCGACCAACAAGTATCTACAGAATATGAACTGTATCAGACTCAATAACCCCAAAGTAATGATGAACATCAAAGCTTGCATACCATTTCCACTATAATCTTTTTTATTGTGATGATCATGTGTTTCACTGAATCTCATATCTTCTGATATTGTATCAAGGGCAATCAGCGGCTTCTATCCCTACTACTGTTTTTTGGTGCCAGCCCCCCTTATGACAGGGGAAAAAATTTTTCAGGGGTCCCCCACCCCAAAACAAAAAACATTTGCCATCTTACCAGTTGGGTTGAGGGGTCCCTGTTCTACACAAAGGTGCGGAAACAGGTTTGTCTACATCTTTCGACTTTAGGGCAAAAACTGTGACTACCCCAAAAATGCCCTGATTTTGTGACCCCTTTAAAGGGGGTTGTCCAATTTTTTTGAAAATTTTTTGAAAAAGGGGGGGTTTTTCCATCTTTCAGTTTATAACTATCAATGGAAAATTTCCACAAAGATTTTAATAGGGTGTTTTCCCCAACTTTGAGGTATGGGCCCCAAAAGCGTTGGCTCACCTGTACTTGGAACGCGCATGGAACAGAATGGAGAGTTGTGCACAAGTGCAAAAGGTTCTCCATTCTGAGCTGAGACTTCTGGGGCCCATTCCTAAGATAAATGCGGGTCCCAGAGGTGGAACTCACACTTATTACAGTTTGATGGCATATCCTATCGATATGCCATCAAAGTGCAAGATGGGAATACCCATTTCAAGACACGGGGTCTAAAACAAGAGCCTCATGTTGAAATTGTCTAGATCAAAGACTTTCTTTGTTGTCCAGGGCAACTAATAGACATTCTTTGTAATAAAATTTAAAAGGGGGAGCATTATAAAATTTAAAAGGGGGACTTGATTGGTGGCTATGGGCAATAAATAAAGTCTTTGACATAGTTTACATACGTGTCTCCCTAAATCCATTTATGGTAACTACTGCATTAGAACCACAACTCTTATGCTAAGTATGTGCCTCTGAGTGAGCGTCAGCACACTAATAAACTTTTACACATGTTCAGGGGAACCGGAAAGATTGAAGTTAAGTGTTCGCTTTTCAATCAGCGGTGTAACTAGAGTTCACGAGGCCCTTAGCAAAATGAGATGGGGCCCCACTATCTAATGACAATAATCTAAAACGGCAGCATAAGTAGCAATAATTGGAGGTATAAATAATACAGCCATATATCAGAGAGCCCAAACAGTGCCGGAGAGCAGAAAGCCACCAACTACTTGTTCACTACAAGAAGGAACAACGTTCTAATACCTGAGTAGCCCCTTCAGCCTCTGGGCCCTATAGCAGTCGCAATAGCTGCTATAGCTGTAGTTACACAGAACAGAACATATTTCAGAGTCTTGACTGTCTGGTCTTCTTGGCTAGAAGAATTGCCCGTTTTAAATGACTAAACTGAACTTTTACTTTCAGCGGTTTGCGTGTTTTGTTTGGCTTTCAGTTCCTTTGGTCACCCATCTCCTTCCCTTTCCTCCTCTCTGTTAGTTGGTTCTACATTAGTGTTCAGATTAGTAGGAAATTTGTTGTTCACTGCTCTTTTATGAAACACCGTGCTTTGAGTGAATATTCTATGATATGCATTGTGTACCTCTGATTTTACATCCTTTTGCCGTGCCTGTGCCTGTTTTATGTACAATTCTAGGCATGGTTTGCCTGCTTTAGGGTATGTTCAGACAGTGTATTGTGCCGCACAATACGCCTTTAGTAGCGCTGTTGAAAGTACACGCTGGCCAGTGCATACTTTTAACACACGGCAGCTCTCTGCCTCATGTACTTTTCTATTTCTTGGCGCATACATTACGGACCTACATTAGACGCAGAGAAATACGATCATAAAATCATCATCGTCTGAGGTATGCACTGCAAATACGTCATGTGAACATACCCTTATTGAATGTCCATAAAAACTAATTATTCTGGAGAAGAAAAGGAATTCCCACAGTGTTACACTTAATAATACACTTAATAAAATCAAAGGCAGAGAAGCTCTTCTCTTGTACTGAATTTTGTAGTAAATTTGGACTACCTTCATCTGATTTTCTAGCATGTAACCGAGATTGAGTGTTTGTAAGTCTAAAATTCATTATATGACCTGTTTCCTTGCTCCAAATCATTTTGACTCCTTATCTGCAGCTCCTGAGGGTCAACACTCTCTATCTTCATTATACTTTGGAATATGTAATTCCCAGACTGTAGGACTTTTACCTCAAATATTTTCCAGGTGGGAGGCAGAGTTTCCTGGGATAAACATAGCACAAAGTAAGCTGGAGGGATGGCTTGTGGTCTGCAAAGTAATTAGCAATGAAATTATATTCTAAATTATATTCTAAATTTTCTGTCAATTTATCATTGTAATCTCAGCATCCACTTTTCCATTGAACCCCCCCCCCCCCCCCCCCCAACTCTTTCCTCTACTGTGCAGATTCATATCTTGTTACTGGTGGTGAAACGCTGCCTCCTTTCTAAATGTCTGCTTCAGTCAACCCCAACCACAAATGAGTTGATCCAAATGGTTAAGCATTGCTTACATATGGATAAACTAGAAAGGATCCAAACAAAAGAAACTCACACAGAGCAGTTGTTTACTGAATTTTATCCCACTCATGAAAACCAATAAATAATGCGACCTTTTCAATGCACCTCATGGTATTTATCTTCCAATCCAGCAGGGTCACCTGTTCGGTTGAAGGTGGGGATTTGAAACAACCTTTTTTTCTTCTTTAAAACTAGGTCTTGAGTAATTGTGGAGTTTTTAGTAAATTTAACAAAGGAATCACGATGGAAAAACATTTTTTGTGTCTTTACCCTTTGAAATATCTGCTGGTGTGGCAAAATGCAGCTATCTTGTTTATTCTGTCCGTTTGACATGCTGATAGTTTCATTATCTGATACTTACCTTTACTACTATTTGACAACTGACTCTTGAAACATAGGGTCCTTTTTTGATGTTTCCAATTTCTTAACTTTTTCCTTTTTGAAAATGAATAAAACATATTTTAAAAAAACTAATAACCTAATAGTTCAACAACAAAATTTAAGTAAAAAAAAAAACCTAATAGTTCAACAACAAAATGTAAGTGTTTGTGAGTTTGCAAGCAACGAACTAGAAGGTATTTGACTGCGCCTTCCCCCCTTTAGTTGGTTCCCCAAATTATTTTTCCACTAACTATTAAAACCCTGTGGGTTTCGCCCTTGCACACATGGGATTAACATAACAATACCCATTTGTCCCCACTTTCTTATGCTAACAAGGACATGGACTGAGACTACTTGGTTTTCTGGAACCTTAACTTTTTGACAATAATTTGGGTCCCTCTTACCACTATGGGGGGTTTGGGGAGAAGATTTTGTAAAGGGGGTAGTGGTTTGCAGTTTAAAAGAAAACCCTGTCGCTACTTTATCACCAAAAACACCACCGTAAAGCTCAATTACCTTCCCGCCCTGTGGGTTGTACCTTGAAACACTAGTGTTTCATGTAAAACACCCAATGATGTTGAAAGAGATGAGTCCCTTGTGCTGCTTCTCCCCACCCCTTAGCTAAACTAAAAGGTCTCCCCATTCATGGTCTAATATCACTGGGTGTTTCACCCTAAAATGCTAGGGCCTTTCAGGGCAAAACCCAAATGGCTGAGATCAGATAACCTGCAGCTATTCCATGCTGGCTGTTGTTCAGACAACATAAAGTACGACATTTTTTCCTTTAATTTGCTGGGCAAACAAAAAAGGGTGGTTCTTTGTGGAAAAAAGCCTAAGTCATACCTCCCAAATGTCCCTTTTTTGGAGGACAGTCCCATTTTTAACCCCTTGTCCCTTTACTCTTTTCTTTTGGGGACATAGTCTGGGTCAATAAACTATCTTGTTTTTTAAAATATCTGATTGCGATATTACATAAAAATTTTACTTAAATTCTCATTGGGTAAAATTAACCCTGAAAATGTCTCTCTTTTTGGTGTCTAAAAAGTTGGCTGTATGTTTTTGGGGGGTTAAGCGTGTCTTGTGTGTGTCGGGTTTTTTTGGGCGGGGTTAAAAGGGCATGGCGAATGCCCCTCTTTGCAATCTCTAAAATTGGGACTAGTCTAAATAGGGCAAGTATGACAAAACAAAGGCTTTAGGCATTTTATTTTGGTGCAGATAACCGGGGAATTTGTGGAGTTTTACACTGTCATCCAACCCTGGTGGACAACAGTTCAACAAAAAAGTCGAGTTCTGCAACCTGCAGATATTTGTACCACTGAGTGAAACCACCAAGCTTCATGTCCTAGTTTGTGGGTTTGATAACCATCAAGCTGATGAACATTTTCAAAAAAGAACACACTAACCACGCCTTTTCATGTACTTTTTTAATTATTTCCCTTGCTGTAATAAAAAGGGGTTGTGTTTTTAAAGCAGGATAAATCTTCAAGGGGGGAGCAATGCCCCTTTTTTTTCCAAAGCCTCCAAACCCGCAATAAGATTGTGAAGTAGGGAGGTTTGTCAAGACTGGGGCCTAATAAAGGCCCCCAAAATTTTTCCATCATGCAAGTTGCCAACCCCCCCGGTTTTGGGGGGTACTCCCGCTAATGGGGCTTGTCCCGCCCCCCGTTGGGTCTTAACCTCCCCCCTTTAGAGAAGCTGGGGGTTATTGTGGACAGGGCATCAGGGAGCGTCTCTTGACATGCCCCAACCTTGCCTGTGCCGCCCCCGGCAATACCCCCTACTTCAAGGAGCTGCGAAGCACTGCGGGGGGGAAGGGGGGGGGCTTGCGGGGCCCCACAAGCCCGCCCCCTTTCGCAAGTTTTAAGAATAGGTCCGCGGACGGGGGGTGCAGGGATGTTGGTGTGGGGAGGGGGTGGGCTGATTGCCCGTGGGGAGGGGTGTGTTGGGTGATTGCCTGTGAGAGGGGGGTTTTTGTGCAGGACTGAGTGCTTGTGAGGGGGGGAGTAAAAAAAAGGTTTTTTTTATTTTATTGTTACTAGCATAGGGGGACTGCGGGGCCCTGGGGCCATTGCCCCGGGAAAAAGGGGGGACTGCTGGGTCAGGGGGCCTGCCTGATAAAGGGGGCAACTGCCGGCCCTGGGGGCAATTCCTGGCAGGGGGCACTACCCGGATAAAGGGGGCATCTGCCTGGTCATGGGGGATCCCTGGTCATGGGGGGATCTACCTGGATAAAGGGGGCATCTGCCTGGTCAGGCGGCACTGCCTGGCTCATGGGGGATCTGCCTGGCTCTAGGGGATCTACCTGGGTAAGGGGCTCTCCGGCTCATGGGGGGACTGCCTGGGTTTTAAAGGGGG
>JAODAL010065978.1:0-17971 GCA_025379985.1 Phyllomedusa bahiana
GATAGAGATAGATAGATAGTGATAGTTTAGGGATAGAAAAGATAGATATGAGAATAGATAATGAGATAGATAGATAATAGAAGATAGATAGTAGAAAAGATATAGATAGAAAAGATGAGATAATAGATATAAATTTAGAAGATAGTTTAGATAGATAGATAGATAAAAATAGATAGATTAGATAGATAGAAGATATGAGATAGATAGATATGAGATAGATAGATAGATAGATAGATAGATAGATAGATATGAGATAGATAGAAAATAGAAAATCAGATGTTTTTGCAGTGAACACCTCCGCTCCCTACTGATCATACATCGATGTCTTATCCTAAGGAATCCCTCGAAGTTCAGGGCCCCTAGAGGCTACGACAACATAGATACCATACAAATTGCAGCAGCAGAAGTTTTTCTATAAGGCAGAGGCATGTCAGCTATTCTGCACTACAACTCCCCTCAGGTCAGTTAAGTGTCTGTTGTCAGAGCCTACTGGGAGTTGTAGTATCCTACGTATATAGAGAATAACAGACATTGCCTGTGACTCCTGGTGGATTTGCTGTTGATACCATCGCAGGTTGTGGCTTTTGTTCCAGGGTCTGGGGACATTCTCTGCTCGGTGTGAACGATTCTCTATAAAGTCTGGACTAGGACAGAATACACAGGAGGCCATAAATCCGCGGAGCCGCTCCCGTCCGCCGCTTCCATCAGTCTCATAATTGTTTCTCTTCTTTTACAAATCAAAACATACAATAAAATGCAGCGAAAAATTGTGTTTGGAAATAAGATTGTAAAAACCGTCCCTTTTAATCATTGAGTCCGAGGCCCTGGTAATGATGGGAATAAATAACAGCGCGTTGTCCTCGGCGGCGGCGCTGCGGGCCGTGGAGATCTGCGCTGCTCACATGTTTATTGATGGAGAGACGACCACAAAATATAATTATTACACGAATAACCGAGGGGACATTTCTGCAGTAAAAGGTAAAAACCCAACTCCGGAGACGGCGGCGCCGGGCGCTCCGAGGAACGGGTGGCGTCGGCGAGACTTTTACCTTTCCCTTTCATCACTGATCCTGGAGAAACGCCTGGATTTTATATTTTGATTTATTTGTGTTTTTTATGTTCTTAAACTTTTTCATTTATTTTTTATTTTATTTTATTCATATTTTTTATTTTTTTGGACCTTTTTTACAGCAGAGTTTACGTTTCGTCTCTTTATTGTCTTTACTTTCTTTTATGTATTTTTGACTTTACTGTGTTTTTACTGTTGCGTTTCAAAGGGTTTTCCCATCTTTTTATAGTGATGGTTCTGTATATGCTTTCATTTTATGATTGGTGCGGAGCAGAGGGTTGACTTCTGGGACTTCTGGGACACCAATCGTTGATAATGAAGGGGGCTTAGCACTAATCCGGCGTTGCTCTGGTTGTTGAGGGTCCCAGAATGTGGTATGGACGGTGCTGGGCAGGCTGCACTGGTTATTAAATAAACTCCCTTAATTCCATTTAATGCTCATCCCAGAAGGGGGCATGAAACCCCCTTTAGTGGAAGCCCGGATATTGGCCATGACACCGCTATGCAGGTCAGCCCTGGTTATAAACTCTGTCCCCTTCAGATTGGTGGGGGCCCTAAAGATTGGCAGGGAAGCTGCAGGGCAGGGCAGTGTTGATTTACCACTTTTTCTCCATCACCAAAGGCCATTGGGGGTTCCCAGAGACTTCAGTGCGGGGAAAGCCGGGTTTAGCCCCAAAAATTTCATAAAATTTTGGCCATGCATAGCGGTGTCATGGCAAATATCCGGGCTTCCACTAAAGGGGGTTTCATGCCCCATTCTGGGATGAGCATTAATCATGAGAATTAAGGGAGTTTATTGAATAACCAGTGCAGCCTCCCCAGCACCGTCCATACCACATTCTGGGACCCTCAACAACCATTGGAGTGAAGGGCACCAGCAATACACTGCACAATGGTGTCCTGGGGGCACTATGGGACCTACAGAAATCAAGAGAATGAAGGGGACTGATTGATTGAAGGGCACTGCCCTGCATAGGGGCATCTCTGCTATTCTCTGGGAACCCCACCACCCAGGGGAGTTAAGGGAACTGGGGGCAAAACCCAAAAGTTCCCTGCCCGCCGTCTCACCCTCGGGGCACTCCCAGCAATCACAAGGGGAATCTGTGCTAAACCAACATAGCACTGCACAGCAGCTGCCCTGACACCCCCTGGGAACCCCACTAATTATACGGGTGAAGGGGACCAGTGCTAAACCAGCATTGCCCTACACAGCAGCATCCCCGACACTCTCTGGGACCCCCACTTGTTATAAGATTGAATGGGACCAGTGCTGCTCTGCACAGCGATGTCCTGAGCCCCCTCTAGGATGCCCATCTGCCATGAAAGTGATGGAGACTAAACCAGAGCTTCCCTGCACTGAAGCTCTCTGGAACCCCCAATTATCATAAGAGTGATGGAGATCAGTGATAAACCAACAGTTCCCTGCACAGCAGCTTCCCTGCCGATCTTTAGGGCCCCCACCAATCTGAAGGGGACAGAGTTTATAACCAAGGCTGACCTGCATAGCGGTGTCATGGCCAATATCCGGGCTTCCACTACTTATAAGAGTGAATGGGACCAGTGCTACAACAGCCCTGCCCACATGCCTTACACCCTCTGGTTGGGGGGAAAGGGGAACCTTAAAACCGGGTTTGGGGCAAAGGAAGGGGCTACTCTGGCCCCCATTGCAGTGCCAACCTGCTGGTGGTGCACAGAACCTACTGCCTCCCCAAAGGGGAGTTAAAGGGATTAGTGGAAAAGCCAGCATTGCTCTGCACAGCAGTGCCCTGGTCGCACTATGGGCCATGCAGGAATTAAAAGTAAAGGGGGACTAAACCAGTTTTTTCCTGCACAAAGCTCCGGGCCCCCCGTTTTTCATAAGAGTGAAGGGGATAGTGATAAACCAGCACTGCCCTGCAAAAGCACCCCCTGCAAGCCTATGACCCCCATAATCAAAGAAGTAAAGACCAGTATTTAACCGGGGGCTGCCCCGCATAGCGGGCATCAAGCCACCACTGGACATTCACAAATCGCAAGAGTGAAGGGGGTGAGTGCTACACCAGCCCTGCCCTGTGCTGAAGCCTCCCTGCCAACGTCTAGGACCCGCACCAAAGAAAAATGGAAGTCCCGAAACCCGCTCGCAATGTGTCCGGATCCCCCTGGGACACTCATCGGTCATGAGAAGATGGGACCAAACCAAGCTTCCCTACACAGAAAACTTTCTCCTACCATAACACACAACCACCACAAAGTGAACCCTTTTATAGAGGGGTAAATCATTTGTCATAAATGATGGGGACATGGTAAACCTCTGGGACCCTGGACCCCCACAATCCAAAATGAAGGAATCAGAAGGGACACAAGTAATAAAATATCTACCCTGCATAGTGGTGTCCCAACCATCCTATGGGGCCACCAGTCAGGGGTACCATCAGGGCACAATTGACAGTACTGCTGTTAGGGGTCCTGATCAAAATTAAAAATAAACGGGCAAAATTGGAAATGGTAATGGGCAGGGGCCCATATGCATCGGCTGTATGGGGCCCTGAAATTATTTATCGCAGGTCTGCCTCCATTAATCCGAAGAGTGAAGGGGACACTGTGCTCTCTACAGTTCTGCCACCCCTGGGGCCCCCGCTACATAAGACCAGGGACCAAAAGCATAACTCGCGCCTTACACACTTTTCCTTGGGGTCGGTGCTGGTTGGCATGGGCGGCAACAAAACTTATAACAAAAGTTAACCAACCAGCAGTCGCTTGAAAGTAAAACAAAGCCCATATCACAAAGTAATGGATGATGGCAAGATGGAGATTGAAAGATAAGTGATTTGAATCTAGAAGCAAGACACCAAAAAAACCTGACTCGAACAACTAACCATCCCTAACCTGTCCCTAAAGCTAACCCTAAAACCAGACACCCTTGGTTCTATCCTACTTCTCACCATAGCACTACTAATGTTGTTCACTATGCTAACGCTAACCAAAAGAACTGAATAGCACAAAAGATTAAAACTAACACATAGCAGAACATAAGCAACAGAGAACTAAAGAAACAGGGCTCTAATAAGAAAGAGATAAGGACTGACTGCAACAAGCTCACAAGACACAACCTCAGCTACCGTAGAGACAGCAACCAGCCACAAAGTGAAACTCTGCTTTATAGAGGGCTAGCAATTAACCATTCCCTACTAATCAAGCTCACATGTGCCACATGGTCAGCTGATAGTCCAGAGAGTTGTTTGAGGCAGTCATATAGCTACAGCCCCATCTGAACTTGTAGACCGGAGAAGATGAAATGGCAGGAGAATTCCTTCCCTTCACATTAGTCTTGACCACCCTTTTAGGCCCCTGCCAAACATGGAAGCAGGGGGAGCTGCAAACGCATCCTGGCTCCCCTCTGGGATGCCCAGTTATCATGAAAGTGAAGGGCACAGATTGCATAGTCATAACAGCCCTGCAGAGAGACCTCCAGTAATTTTGGGAGTGAAGGAGACTCTGTGTGTACCCAGTGTTGCCCTGCACGGCAATTGTCCTGGCCACAGGATAGGTGAGGATTGGCAATCAGCTAATACACCATTTCATCCCAGGTTGGAAGGGTGTGCAAGGAGGCATAGATGGGGCTGAATTTTTCATTGGGGGGGCGTTATGTGCCATAAATATATTACCTGCAAAGAACTCAGGGAGACCTATACGATCGGGTTTTTTACCCTTTTCTGGCGTAAAGTGCGCCTAAGTGAGCGGCTGCGATGTCTAATGCACCTAATGAATGTGTTAGGCGCAATGTTCATAAGACACTTTCTAATGCTCCTAACATGAGGGGGCGCTCTGGGGGTGTTCTGGGGGCGTTCTGGAGGCGTTCTGGGGGCATTCTGGGGGTGTTCTGGGGGTGTTCTGGGGGCGTTCTGGGGGCGTTCTGGGGGTGTTCTGGGGGAGTTCTGGGGGTGTTCTGGGGGCGTTCTGAGGGCGTTCTGGGGGTGTTCTGGGGGCATTCTGGAGGTGTTCTGTGGGGGTGTTCTGGGGGTGTTCTGGGGGCGTTCTGGGGGTGTTCTGGGGGGCGTTCTGGGGGTGTTCTGGGGGCGCTCTGGGGGTGTTCTGGGGATGTTCCGGGGGCGTTCTGGGGGCACTCTGGGGGTGTTCTAGGGGCGTTCTGGGGGCTTTCGGGGGGTCCCTGGGGTGTTTTTTGGGGCGTTCTGGGGGCGCTCTGGGGTTGTTCTGGGGGCGCTCTGGGGGGTGTTCTGGGGTGGTCTGGGGGCGCTCGGGGGGTGTTCTTGGGGGTGTTCTGGGGGTTTTCTGGGGGCGCTCTTGGGGTGTTCTGGGGCATTCTGGGGATGTTCTGGGGCATTCTGGGGGCATTCTGGGGGTGTTCTGGGGGCGTTCTGGGGGTGTTCTGGGGGCATTCTGGGGGCATTCTGGGGGCATTCTGGGGGCGTTCTGGGGACGTTCTGGGGGTGCTCTGTGGGCACTCTTGGGGTGTTCTGGGGGGCGCTCTGGGGTGTTCTGGGGGCATTCTGGGGGTGTTCTGGGGGCGCTCTGGGGGCGCTCTGGGGGTGTTCTGGGGGTGTTCTGGGGGTGATCTGGGGGGTGTTCTGGGGTGTTCTGGGGACGTTCTGGGGGGGCTCTGGGGGTGCTCGGGGGTTGTTCTGGGGGTGTTCCTGGGGTGTTCTGGGGGCGCTCTGGGTGGTTTCTGGGGGTGTTCGGGGGGTGTTCTGTGAGTGTTCTGGGAGTGTTCTGGGGGCGTCACACCACACTCAAAATATTAGACACATATATGAATGTGGTTCGGCAAAACTATGTGCATTACTGCTCGGACAGGCAGACCTATTCCAATGTGCTCTGCCTGAGTCGCAGTGGACATAGATTTGCTGATAGGGAAAATAATTTCCAATATTTCGCAACTTCCACCAGTACAATAATAACAAGTAATTTATGATAATTATCAAACTGTATAAAATTATATTATTTAAATTTAATAAAAATATTCTCATATAAAATTAATATAAAAATATATAATATCCCAAAAATATAAATATATCTCCTATAACATATATTTAAATTTAATAGAATCTAAAACTAATTTTACATTAAATAATCCACTGATGATGATGATGATCAGATTTTACAGCAAGAGCCGGCACAGCACAGGTATTGCTGGGATCTGTGGTCCTCCAAGCAGGATCAGTCCCATAGTTTCTATTCACTGACATGCTATTCTAATGACTTTTATTTCCAGCCTATCTATATGCTTTATACATGTTTGGGGCATTAGTAATGAGCCTAAGTTCCATAATGCGCCAAACACACAGGCGAAGGGCGAGGGGGGGGTGGCTCACTTTCATACATCCGGAGCATTATACACTGAAAACGAGTCTCGACAATTCACTTCGACGCGCCTTCTTTCACACAGGTCTACCTAAATGTGCTAACCCCAAAGTAAATCCATTAAATGCAAAATGTATCCATAAAAATAAATTTTATCAGAAATATTTAAAACACTAATGTTAAAATAATTGTCACGATGTAACAGGTATTACTCGAAAGGGGACATCACAAGGCATTATGGGAAAGGAGCTGGGAAGCTCACTGCGCCCTCTATTTGTTGTAAAAAAATCCTCAATTTACTTCTGATTCACTGAATCTTTGAGAAGCAAAAAGGAATATTAGTCAAGCCAATATCTCTCTACAACATACGACGTTTCTGGTTTTGCCCCTCATCAGCGTAGAGCAGAAGCAATACTGGCTTGACTGGGTGGGAGGGAATGAGTGGCTGAGAGAAGGGGAACATCTCTCCTTATGGAGAGCACCAGTTAAGGTGTGTGGTGTTTTGATTGCCTTTTAGCCCACTACTAAGCATCTGAATATCACAAGGCATTATGGGAAAGGAGCTGGGAAGCTCACTGCGCCCTCTATTGGTTGTAACAAATCCTCAGGAATACAGAGCGCATGTGACACTGATTAATTAGTAAGGCAATTCATAAATATACAGCGCATATAACAGGATGAATTTACAAGTGCATAAATCAAATATCGTGTATACAAACAGACACCACGTGAAATAAATACATAGTTAATACATGAATATGTCCCAAAATACAGTGCATCAGTGTCCACAGCTAGTGACCTACACGCGTTTCACACAACTGCTTCCCCACTTGCACTTTATTTTTGGCACATATTATATTAACTACCTATTTATTTCATGTGGTGTCTAGTTATATACATATGTTTCTATATATGATATTTCATTTATGCACTTGTAAATTCATCCTGTTATATGCGCTGTATATTTATGAATTGCCTTACTAATTACTCAGTGTCACATTCGCCGGTGATACCTGCTACATCATGATCCTTTGTTTTTTAACATTAGTGTTTGAAATATTTCTAATAATCTATATTTCTATGGATAGATTTTGTATTTAATTGATTTACTTTGTGTTTAGCACAATTATTGTGACATGTATGAAACTTGGCGCCGCCGCTCCAGTTCTCAATCGATATAGAGGAGTATAGAATGCGACAGTGTGCATGAACCTGTCCTATGTGGGTTCATAAATCTGGTGTGTGCTATGCCTTGTAGAGCATAGCACATCTTCGGCTCACAACATAACTTTGGCACATTCAAAAGTGCTGTTCCTGGTGTAAATTTTGGGGTACGACGGTTCATGCATCTATGGAACAGGGCTACGACAGTGGTTTGGTGCAAAAAGCTGGCGAAGCCCCGTTCATAAAAGTCGCCCTTAGTTCTCTGTAGGTCATATATTTATATTTTGTGCGTTATTGGGTCTTGTTTGTATTATTTTTGTATTAAGGCATGTCCCCACGGCACAGGTTTTCGGACGGTTTTTCAGACGGTTTGCGGTTTTGCAGATCGCCTGAAAAAAATGTCCGAAAATGAGCACAATGGGCTCCTATGGAAAACTCGTGCAGCAGTCTCCGCTCATCGCAGAGAAAAGCCGCCCGCCCCCCCAGCCGTGGGGACACACCCTTACACTTATGGATAACCATTTTTTAGGTTGGCTGACTTTATGTACCTTATTTGCCTAGAGCACCAAAATACCTTGACCCAGTCCTGCCTGGCCACCTTCTCAGACCCCTGTCATAGATGATAGGGAAGCAAACTTAGGGCAACATGTATGAAGGAGTCAGTTTTAATGTTCTGCCGTTAAATGCGTCAAAAGTGCTTAATGCGATGTACGACGCGTCGGATGAATGTGTTTGGTGTATTGTGCACCTTGCTCGACACTTTGTAATGCGCCAAAGATGTGGGGGCGATCTGGGGATGTTCTGGGGGCGTCGCACCACCCTCGTAATATTAGGGCATGTTCACACGGTGGCTTTGGGCGTGGTTTTGGCCGCGGGTTCCGACACGGTTTCCGCGGCCAAAACCGCGCCCATTTTATTAACATGGTTTCCGATGGGAAACCGTGTTAATAAACACACGCCGCGGGTTCGGCCGTGGCTTTGTGGCCGCGGCCTTCCCGCGCGTGTTGGAGAACTCTCCTGTTAATTCTTGACAGGGAGTCCTCAGCGCGGCGGCCTGCCTATTAATTTGCATGGGGGCAAACCACGCCCCAAGCCACGCCCCACCCGCACCGAGACCACGCCCAGCGCCCGCACCGCAAACCCACGTCGGACGAGGATTTGGCTGCGGGAACAGATATATGGAATGTGGGTCGGCAAAACTAGGCGCATTACTGCTCGGACAGGCAGACCTATAACAATGTGACCTGCTTGAGTCTGAACCGGAGCAGTCGTCATAGAACTAGATTTGCCATTAGGGCAAAAAAAATGTCCCTTATTCTCAAATTATAACAGTACAATGATAAAAAAGTGATTTCTGATAATTAATAAACTGTATAAAATTATATTAAATATAAATTACATTTAAATTATTTGAATTTCAGAATAATTGATATATTATAAAATAAATATAAAATGAAAGAAGATCCCAAAAACATAAAATAATCTTTTTATATCATCTAAAATTAATTTCAAATTAAATAGTATAAATGATCAGCATCGACCATGAATCCCGTTCTCAATCGTGTATTCACAGAGTGAGCGGAGTGTTCTCAGTGATTGCAAACACATCACAGCGGGCTAGAAATAAAAGTCATTAGAATAGCATGTCAGTGAATAGAAACGGTAGTAGTGATCAGGCTCGGACTGGGCCGCCGGGGGACCGGGGGATCCCCCCGGTGGGCCCCCCCGAGCCGCTTTTGGGGGCCCCCGGGGGCAGTGCCGTCGCTCCCCGGGCCCGTCCGCGCGCATCCGGTCCCTGAGCGCCCGGGACCTGCGTCCCGAGCGCCGAGAGACCGGCCCGGAAGTGGGGGACTAATGTCCCCGACTCCCGGGGCTGCGCGGTGTCAGCGGAGCACAGTGCCACTAGCGCTGCGCTCCGCTGCCTCCTCCCCGGCAGGCTGAACGCATTAGGCCTTCAGCCTGCCGGGCGCCGGCCCCTACTGGTGACGTAGGCGCGCGGTGACGTCACTTCACCGCGCCGCCTATGCAGGGCGCCAGTACGGAGCCGGCGGCAGCGCAGAGCGGGCGGGACCTGCCAGGTAAGTGATTATTTGTTGTTTTTTTTTTTTTTTTAAACTACCTGCAAGGGGGGCTCTGACTACAGGGGGCTCTGACTACAGGGGGGCTCTGACTACAGGGGGGGCTCTGACTACAAGGGGGGCTCTGGCTACAAGGGGGGGCTCTGACTACAGGGGGCTCTGACTACAGGGGGGGCTCTGACTACAGGGGGGCTCTGGCTACAAGGGGGGCTCTGACTACAGGGGGCTCTGAATACCGGGGGGGCTCTGGCTAAAAGGGGGGGCCCCGGGTACAAAAGGGGGCTCTGATTTACAGGGGGGCACGGGGACTACAGGGGGGGCTCGGGCTACAAGAGGGGGCTCTTTTCAAACAGGGGGGCTCGCTAAAAAGGGGGGGCTCGACTACGGGGGGGCCCCTCGGTTTACAAGGGGGCCCCTGCCCCTACAGGGGGGCTCGCTACAAAGGGGGCTCTGAAACAGGGGGTCTGGTTTAAAAAAGGGGGCTCTGACACGGGGGGGCCTGGCTACAAGGGGGCCCGGGGGCCCTTTACAAGGGGGGCCCTGACAAAAGGGGGGCTCGGGCCCTAAAAAAGGGGGGCGCGGGCTACCCGGGGGGCCCTGGCTACCAGGGGGGCCCGGGCTACAAGGGGGGCTCGGGGCTACAGGGGGGCTCTAAACACGGGGGGGCCCCTGACTACAAGGGGGCTCTGGCTACCGGGGGGCTCTGCCCAACAGGGGGGGTCCGGGCACCAGGGGGGCTCGGGCTACAAGGGGGGTTTCTGGCTACAGGGGGGCCCCGGGCTACAATGGGGGCCTGGCTACAGGGGGTTTCTGGCAAACGGGGGGGGGGCTCTGCCCTACAGGGTGGCCCGGGCTACAAGGGGGGGCTCGACTACAGGGGGGGTCCTGGCTAAAAGGGGGGGCTCGGGCTACGGGGGGGCCGGGGCTACAAGGGGGGCTCTGCAAAACGGGGGTTCCTGGCTAAAGGGGGTTTCTCTGACCCCAGGGGGCTCTGGCTAAAAAGGGGGCTCTGACTACGGGGGGGCCTGGTTTACAAGGGGGGGCCCCCCCTTGACTACGGGGGGGGTCCGGGCTAAAAGGGGGGGGGCCCTGGCAACAAGGGGGCTCTGACTCCCGGGGGGCTCTGGCAAAAGGGGGGGCTCGGGCTCCAAAGGGGGGCCTGACTACGGGGGGGCCCCCTGGCCTACAAGGGGGGCTCTGGTTTACAAGGGGGCTCTGACTGGGGGGGGGCCCTGACTACGGGGGGGTCTGACAAAAAACCAAAAAAAAAGGGGTCGGGGAAAGGGGGTTTCCGGGCTAAAAAGGGGGGGCTCTGGCTAAAAGGGGGGGGGGTTTTTAAAAAAAAAAAAAGGGGGGGTGGGGGGGGGGTGGGGGATTTAAACAGGGGGGTCTGGTACAGGGGGGCGGTTTTTAAAAAGGGGGGTCTGTTAGGGGGGGGCTCTGGCTAAAAGGGGGCTCTGGCTAAAAGGGGGGGGCCTAAATACAGGGGGCTCGGGCTACAAGGGGGGCTCCGGCTAAAAGGGGGGGCCCCGACTACAGGGAGGCCCGGGACTACAGGGGGGGCTCGACTACGGGGGGGCCCTGATTTAAAAGGGGGGGGGGGGGGCTCTGACTACGGGGGGGTCCTGGCTACAAGGGGGGGCTCGACTACGGGGGGGGGCTTTTACTACAGGGGGGGCCCCTGGCTACAAGGGGGGTTTCTGGCTACAAGGGGGGCTCTAAACAACGGGGGGCTCTGGCTAAAAGGGGGGGCTCGGGCTACGGGGGGGGTTCTGACTACGGGGGGGCCCCGGGACTACAGGGGGGCTCTGTCTACAAGGGGGGGCTCTGACAAAAGGGGGGGGGCCCCCCCTTGGGCTGAAAGGGGGGGGCTCTGACTACAGGGGGGGCTCTGATTTTTAAAAAGGGGGCCCCCGGCAAAAAAAGGAGCTCTGGCTAAAAGGAGTTTGCCCCTAAAAAGGGGGCCCGGGCTACGGGGGAGCTCTGACTACAAGGGGGCCCCTGCTACAAGGGAGCTCTGACCAAGGAGCTCGACTACGGGGGGGTTTTCTGACTACAGGGGGCTTTTGGCAACAAGGGGGCCCCTGCCCTACCTACGGGGTCCCGGTTTACCACGGGGGGTCCCGGGGCTACCTTAAAGGGGGCCCCCTTGGCTCCCTTTAAAGGGGGGAACCCTGACTACCTTCGGGGGGCCCGGGGGGGCCCTGACTACCAAAGGGGGGCCCTGACTAAAAGGGGGGGCCCGGCTACCTAAAGGGAAGCCTTAGACTAAAAGGGGACCCCCCGGCCCCCTACTTACGGGGGGGCCCCTGACTAAAAAGGGGGGCCCTGGCTACCTAAATACTAAAGGGGCCCTGACTACCTACCCAGAAAGCTAAAGGGGGCCCTGTTTTCCCTGCACCCCCGCAAAAGGGAGGCCCTAACTACCGTATCCCTACCAAAAGGGGAGGCCTTAACGCCTTAAAACTACTTCAGGGGAAAACCCTAACTGCCTGTATACTATTTCAGGGGAACCCCTAACGCCTGTATACAAACCAAAAGGGGGGTCCCTAACTGTTTCAGCCGATAAAAAGGGGACCCTAACTACCAAACAGCTTACCAAAATGGGAGAAAACCACCTACCTACAGACTGGGGCCTTGCCTATTTCCTACCAAACCTAGGGTTTGCTACCTACCTGGGAATATACATTTAGAGGGGACAGGGCCCCTATTGTAACATTATCCCCCAGGGGGGTTAGTCCCCCTCCCCACCTTCCCAAACCCCTTTGGATACCAGGCCTCTAAGTTTTTGGCTTTGTACCCGCCTCCCCCCCCCTTTGGAAGTTTGTACAGAGGGGGAAATAGGTAAAAAAAGATGCTGGGGGAAAAATTTAGGGGTTCTAAGATATTGTGTGTAATTTCTTCCAGATGAACTTGGGGCCCGGAAAAAGTCAGGCGGGGTGCGGAACGGGTGCAGAAGAAAGGGGGAAAAAAACGACTCCAAAGAAGAAAGAAAAGACTCATCAGATAAAAACGTCCCCCGTGGTTTCCCTAAAATTTAGGGGGGAATTTTCTTTTTTATTGGATAGGTGTGTGGGCCAAGGGAAAAAAGGGGGGGGGATATTGTAGTGGGGTTTGGGGGGAGAAAAATTTTTAAAGTGGGTGGGGGGGGATATTGGGAATTTTTTGGAGGGGGCTATTGTAGGGGGGTGGAGGGGGATATTGTATGTGGGGGAGGGGATATTTTAATTTGGGGGAGGGGATAATTTTAAATTTGGGGGGGGGAGAAAATTGTATGTGTTGGAGGGGTATTGTATTGGGTGGAGGGGGGGTATTGTATGTGGGTGAAGGGGTATTGAAAAGTGGGGGGGGATATTGTATGTGGGTGGGGGGGGGATATTGTAAGGGGGTGGAGGGGGATATTTTTGGTTGGAGGGGGAAAAATTTTATGGGGGGGTTTAGGGGATATTTGGGATGTTTGGGGGAGGGGTTATTGTATGTGGGGGGAGGGGGTATTTTATTTGGGTGGGGGGGGTATTTTGTATGTGGGTGGTGGGGATATTGTAAAAAGGGGGGAGGGGGATAATTTTAAAGTGGGGGGAGAGGGAAAATTGTATGTGGGTGGAGGGGGAGGGTAAAAGGGGGTGGAGGGGGATATTGTATGTGGGGGAGGGGGATATTTTAAAGTGGTGGGGGGGGATATTGGGATGCGGGGGGGAGGGGGGGAGGGGTATGTTTGGGGGAGGGGGTTTTTGTATGTGGGGGAGGGGGGGAGGTTAGTGTATGTGGGTGGGGGGGGGATAGTGTATTTGGGGGGGAGGGGGAAAAATTTTATGCGGGTGGAGGGGGAAAAGTGTAATTTTGGGGGGAGGGGGAAAATTGTATGTGGGTGGAGGGGGAAATTTTATGTGTGGGGAGGGGGGTATGGGTTTGGGGCTACTTAGCCCTGGGGTTTTTATGATATTTAACTGACAGATTTGTGACCTCTTGCTATTGTGCTACACAATACCCCTTCTGTTTTTAACAAATGTATTTTTGGTAAAATGGGGGCCCCGTTTTTTTTGGGCCGAGAGGCCGGGGGGAATATTTTCATGTTTCAAAAAGGGTGGTTTCCCCCCGATCCAAATCCCCCTTTTGGGCCCCCGACCCCCCAGTCCGACACTGGTAGTATTTTCATGGGGCACCACAAATCTCAGCAATCCGTAGTGTTCCCGGCTATTACTTATGTCAAATACACATCCTTTGGGGCATTCCCAAATAAAAAAAAAAATTTTTTCCACTGCACGCCAAACACAGATGTGAGGTGCCTCGAACCTTAGGCGCCATTTATGAGCGCACATTCACCAAAATTTTATACACCGGCTGTCCCCGGGTTATGAACAGGAAAGAGGGACTCTTGGTTTGCCTTTTTTTTTTTTTTTTTTTTTTTTTAAAACAAAAATTTATTTGCATTTTTTCCAAAATATCAAAATCTCTGAAAAAGTTTTCCAAAATTTTTTCATCAATAAAATACCACGGGCCCGAGGAAAAACCTCCACATACCCGGTTAAAGGGCATCCCCCATAAAAAAAAACCTTTTAAAAAACCAATAAAAAAGGATCAAACAGCCGATTGGCCCAAAAGTTAAAAAACCGCATAAACCTCCCCCTTTCCCCTGCCACCTTAAAATTTTGCAACTTTTTTAACCCGCTTTGTAAAAGAAAACATACCTGAAACCCTTTCCCCCGTTTCCCCCAGATCCCCTCTTTGCAGTACCAAACCCGGGTAAATTGAAAAACCTGCCCTGAGAGCTCCTATCCCCTAACAGAGGAAAAAACTCAAAAAAGGTTTTCCCCCCGCCTGAAAAATCCCTTGGTGGGGGGGTCTCCCTTGCCTCTCAGCTCCCGCCTATGGGTGGGGGTAGTCCTCTAACTGGGTTTTTTTACCCCGGTGAAAGGGCGGGAAAAGGGGGGCTTCAGCCACAACTCAGCAGGCTTCGTATCGCCACCAAAAAGGGGGGATATGGGCTAAAACCCGGGGACCGGGGGAGGTGTTAACTCCCCGTGACCCTCTCCCTCGTCCCCTCCGGGGGGCCTAGGGTATGAAAAATCAAAAAACCCCGAAAAGTTTCTCCAAGGGGAACCCCAAAGTGTAGCTTAATTTAATTGGGAACTGTAAACCCATAATTTTGTGTGAGCTACATTCCCATAAACCCCTCCATAGAAACCCTTTTTGGGGCCCCCGCACTTTGGGGGAATGCGTAATCTTTCTGGGAAATTTTTTTTGGGGGGGGGGGATTAAAAGCAAAATGGCGTTATGTATGGGCTTGAAAAAAGGGTTTTACCCAGGTTTTTGAAAATAAAATGTTTACTTTCGGCCCTAATACCTTGTGGGAATTTAGTCCCAAGACCTGGGCATTCCCCAATCGGCGCCCCCAATATTGGGGAAAGCCTGTAAAGGGTACTCGCTTTCTAAAACCACCCTCTCATATCAGCGAGAGGCCGAAAGGGAGCAAGGGTTTCCCTTTTTAGGGTGACAAACAAAGTCAAACCCTTGGGGGGTGGTCTCCTTTTTGGGGACATCCGACCTCCCGCCAAACTCTTTTATGGAAGAGCCGTGGGGAGGGATTGAGTAATTGGAGGTGTTTCTGCCCATTTGCCAAAACTAGGGAATTTTTGAGCTGGTTCTTGGTTCAAAGCATAGGAAAAAAAGGAGGACCAAACAATAACAACAAAAAAAATAAAATCCCGAAAACTGGCACATTAAAACCCGAGTAAAAACCTCCTATCGGCAAGGGTGTAAAATACCCAGCGGGAAAGGGAACTATTTTTTCGCCTTTTCCTTTAATGCGTTTGAAGGACTTTCCTTTTTTCCATCAGCATGAGGGGGTAAATTTTAAGAGACAAAATTTTAAAAACACAAGGGCCCCCCCCCCCACCCACCGGGAAAAACCCTTTGGGAAAAATTGAGAAAAATTTCTAAGTGGGCCCATGGACAAAAAATTTTTAAACTAATGCAACAAGGGGTACAGCAAAGGGTATTTTTTACAACCCTTGTTCCCTAAAAGACTGGACCCGGGTTTTCGTCCAGAGAGGGCCCAAAAATCCCCCTCCCCCCAAAAACCCAACCTGAATTTGCCGAACAAGGAAAGCCGATCGCCTTTATCCCCGGGGAGAGTTTTCGCTGCGTCCCGTTCCCCGGGCCCACGGCAAAACTTTAGGGGGGAAAGGGGGGGAGGCGGGGGAAAAGGATAAAGTGAACGGGGCCGGAACGTCCCTCTTTCTTTTTCCCGGGCTCCTTTTAAAGGTCGGGTGCCGTTGCCACAGGGGAAAAAGCGGGTTGATCGGTTAACGGGTTGCGCCGCGGTCCGGGCCCCGGGGCCGCGGTCGCACCCCTGTCCCCCGCACAGGTCCCCGGCGGGGGAAGGGGGGGGGGGGCGGGTCCCCCCTGCGCCCGGGGGCTGCATTTCCCTCCCTCTCCTCACCTGACCCGCGGGTCCCATTTTTGGCCGCGTCCCCCCGGGTGGGGGCCCAATGCGCATGCGCGCCGCCTAGGCCCCCCCGCACCCCCCCCCCGCCGTTTCAGTAATTTAAAGGGGCAGTGGGGCCGGTAATTGGCTAATTGCCGGGGGGGCTGTCTCATTTAAGTTTTTGGTTTTCCCCGCACTTTCCCCCCCTGGGGTCATTTGTTGGCCCCCCCGTGCCTTTGTGAAAGCGTTTTCCCGATAGTCTATTTGCCTTTCCCCTGAAACCCGACCTTGCTACCTTTTTCCCACTTTCCCAACCTCTGCCGCCTGGGTGCCCTGACCTTATCCCTGTCCCACGACCAAAAAGAACCATTGCCCCCCCTGCCCTGACCTTCTGCCTGCCCACGACTAAAATTCTTGGGAAAACCCATTTTTGTACCCCGCTGCAAACCCCCGGCTTCCGCCGCGGCAAGTCACCCTCAGAGGTAACCCTGGTAGCCCCCCGCCGCAGCAAAGTCCCAAACCCGCTTTGGGGCGGCGAGCCCCGGTAAAAAACCGGGGGGCTACTTAGTTTTTCCTTCCCTGGCGGCTTAACTCCCATCGCCTGGGGTGGCCCGGGCGGTCCACTACCAAGTTCCGGGTTACATTTAAAAATCCACCATGGATCCCCCCCCCAAAGGGTTTGCCCTGCCAAGCATCTGGGATTTTAAAGGGAGGGTTTTTCCCCCACAAACGCAACAAATCGCACAAACAAGGACACCAGTTGGGGCCAGCCTCCCCCAAAAAATGAAAACTTCGCCCCGAAACCCCCCGCAGCAGTCTCCGTCCCCGTTTTGTGGTTTCCAAACTACATCGAATTTTCCTTTTGGCCCCACCGGGGGACCCAAGCTCGGCTCTCTTTTAACCCTTTCCAGCTTTGCCGGGGATCCCAAGCTCTGCCGAGGTTTCTTTTAACCCCTTTTCTATCACGTGGACCTGATGGCGGACCATTTTCCCCCTCGGAGAGGTCTAAAGTGGGCCTTTTGTAGTGAGCCCAACTTTCCGGGAAGGCCCCCTTTCTTGGGCAAAAAAACCCCCCCCTGGGACAGAACGACCCTTTTGACTGCGGACCCACAGATCTTCCCCCAGAATTCCGCCCCCCGTTTTTTGAGGAGGGCCCGGGGCTGGTTTTCCCCTGCTGTCCCCCCTTAAAACCCCCCCTCAGGGGAAGGGGCCTCGTGGGTGACTATGCGGTTTTAATTCCGAAATCCCGGCTTTTGGAGCTCGCGGGAACGATGCCCGGGGCCCCCTTTCGCCACCCCTTTAAAAAGGGCTGTCCCCCCCGCCGGGAAAAAGGGCCCTTTGGGGGACAAGAAAACCCCCCCCCTTTCCCCCCTTTAAAAAATTTTAATTTTTCCTTGCCACCCCCCCGCATCGATAACAGGGCACTGAAAGGGAGGGAGGAGCTCGCCAAGAAAGAGGAAACGCTTCGTCCCACGTCCGGGAAAAAAGCTCTTTACCTAGGTGCCGTGGGAGAGGCGGGGTTTTAGGTGGGATTTTTTTCCGCTCCACGTTTGATGATGCCAGTGGGGGTTTAAGGAAATGACGCGGTTTTTTTTTCCCTTCCGGGGTTCTGCCTTCCTGGGGCTCCGGGGGCAGGGCCCGGGGAAATTTATCCATGCCTCTTTGGAATCCCGGGAAACCCCATACCTGTAGCCGGCAAAAAGCCGCTTTCTTATCCCCCTCGGTTTAGTGGGGAAAACTCCCACTGATCCCCCCCAGTATATAAAAACCATTTCCCGTGACCCCCTCCCGGGGGGGGGGGCTCTACTAAGGAGAAGAAAACAGGGGTTTCCCCGTTCTGTCCCGTGCTTTTCCCCGGGGACTTCCCGTTGGGGGTTCCCCCCGGTTCAAAGTCACCCCCCTACGCTGGATTGGAAAAACAGTGAGGTTCCCCTG
>JAODAL010065979.1:0-17971 GCA_025379985.1 Phyllomedusa bahiana
CCCAATTTTCATTTTGGGGGGGCGCGCAAACCCCGGCGGGCGTATATGTCCGGGAAACTAAAAGGGTGGTTGAAGACTCCTTTTTCCGGCACTTTTTAAATGTGGCGGTCATGAAGGTTTGGGGCTCATGCTGTGGCCCAGGACAGATATAGTCAATGTCCTGTGAAACTAAAATGGTGGTTGAAAGATTCCTTTTTCCGGCACTTTTTAATCTGTGGGTCAGACAGGTTTAATGGTCATTCTGCGGTAAAGGACAGATGTAGTCAATGTCCAGTGAAACTAAAATGGTTGTTGAAAGACTCCTTTTCCTGGCACTTTTGAATCTGTGGGTCAGACAGGTTTAATGGTCCTTCTGCGGTTACAGGACAGATATAGTCAATGTCCAGTGAAACAAAAATGGTGGTTGAAAGACTCCTTTACCTGCACTTTTTAAATGTGGGAGTCATGCAGGTTTGGGGCTCATGCTGTGGCCCAGGACAGGTATAGTCAATGTCCAGTGAAACTAAAATGGTGGTTAAAAGACTCCTTTTCCCGGCACTTTTGAATCTGTGGGTCAGACAGGTTTAATGGTCATTCTGCGGTACAGGACATATATAGTCAATGTCCAGTTCAACTAAAATGGTGGTTGAAAAGACTCCCTTTTTCCGGCTCTTTCTATATGTGGGGTTCATGCAGGTTTGAGGCTCATGCTGTGGCCCAGAACAGGCATAGTCAATGTCCAGTGAAACTAAAATGGTGGTTGAAAGACTCCTTTTTTCGGCACTTTTGAATCTGGGGGTCATGCAGGTTTGGGGCTCATGCTGGGTACCAGGACAGGTATATTCAATGTCCAGTTCAACTAAAATGGTGGTTGAAAGACACCTTTTTCGGCACTTTTAATCTGGGGGTCATGCAGGTTTGGGGCTCATGCTGCATTCCAGAACAGGGATATTCAATGTCCAGTTCAAGTAAGATGATGGTTCAAATCATACTGCATTTTGGCACTTTTTAATTTGTGGGTGATGCAGGTTTAAGGGTCATGCTGTGTACAAGACAGGGATAGTGAATGTTTGTGTGTTTTTTTTTCTGTGGCTTTTATAACCTAATGGGGTGTTGCCTAAGATGTAAACCAAAGTATCCATTTGACTGTTGTGGATGTTAATTCCACTTCTCCCAGCCTGTTTGGGTGTAAATGAATTAGGTGTTGTTGCTCTCACCATAGACTTTTAATGGGGCATCGCTCATAATCGACTGCTACTATCGACTATCTTGTCGATGATGGTCGACTATCGACCATCGACCGATGTCGATGGCCAACGCAATCGCTCAACACTAATAATCATATCATTTTTCTAATTTTTCTTTGTTGCCCATGTATCTGGAATCAATGTGAACAAAGTTAAAAAACGTGGTCTATCACCTACCTAATAATTACTTATTGCCATATTATGTGATGACATTCTACTATATGAAATCATATGTTTGGTGAAAGACTTCATATTTGTAATTTCATTATTATGACCCTTCATCATCCACGTAGAATACTACTACAGTTAGTACATCTCTGTTGCGACTGTTATTAGGCAAATTCTTTATGTAACTGTCAAGCTACAACTACTTATTAGACTTCATTTAGATATCTGGTAAACATATATTTGGCAAACTATAATACACTAACATAAAAAAAACAAAATCAGTTTTCAACATTGAGACCCTAAAAACCATGAATGTCACAGACTGAACAAACTTGATCTGCTTGGTGCCTAGGTTGAACTTGTGTAGAATGTACGTATGTTGCAAATTTGCAATGTTATCTACTTTGCCAATGAAACTGTCAGCACTCAAGGTAAAATCTCTAATTACCTATGTGTTATGTCGATAAGTATAATATTTTAAACTACCAGAAATATAATCTACCCCTTTCGTACAGAAGCACATTTGGAATATGAACTATTTTCTTGAAAATATATTACAGGTACACGGAATGCCAAAAAACAATCTCAGCAGAATTCCTAGGTTGATTGGATGTTAAACCCATATTTGAGTGTACTGGGCTTAGAGTTATCTTTGATTATAATTTCCCAGGAGTTTCTGGTAAGTGGTAGTTACAACTTAGACACCTTGAACAGATGGAATGCCGACTCTCCTTGATTGTAACATAAACAGCAGCGAATCTACGGCTCAACTCCCTGTTCTGCTCATAAATTACATCAAAAGTAACAGAGTTAACATATGAGAGTGAATGACATCATTGACTTGTCTTGTATTTGGACAATCTTACAATATGTCATGAAATAAAGTCTCACGACAGCACAGAGTCTCCCAAATGAAAGTCGTGAACTAAGACAAGTAAAAATTTAGTGTAAAGCAAAAAGTCTTGTTTATTTGCTTTAACTCGGTTGATCTCATCAAAAATCCCTTCATGGAGATGACATATTTAAGAAAGTTAGTTTCAACTGAAATTTGTTTACATGCATTGTGAAATTCTTTTCATTTCAATCATAGCTTCTTCAAGGGAGGTTGGAACAACTGTCTTCACTCTCTGCAAGGTAGATATGTTGGTTGTCATATATCATAAACTCATAATTCTTGCTTGAGAACTTTTTGACAAATTAGAGATAATCCACAGTCCTTTACCTTGGCTTTTAATAGGAACAGAAAAGAAATAGGTTGTGTCATGTGTAAAAACATAAAAATAGCCCGTCGTTAACTTAAATGGAACCTGTCACATAGATTACAGAATAAGGGACACAGCGCTGGAAACAGCATGTCTGACACTAGCTTGTGCTGCCCTCTTCTCTTTAAACAATTCAGTAATATTCATATAACATTTTTGTGCTTATTCACTTGCCTACCATAGAATAATGATAAGTTGCTGTGTGATTGTTGATATATAGAGCACTATGCTACAGTAGCAGTAACAGATAAGACCTGGCAAGACAGTGCTACTTCACTAACCCCCAAATACTGCAATGTAATCGCTGGAATGACATCTAATATTAATACTTAAAAAGGTGCTAGGAAATAAAAAAAGACCAAAAAACGGGAACAAGAAAGGGACAGGAGCAATCTAGTGTTGTATGTTAATAGAAATAGCAGATCATAAGATGATGTGAAACTGCTCACCTGGGCAAGTTGTACTATCATATGGACGCTTGTAATAGACTCCTCCGGCAGCTGACGTTTTCAAGTCACTGGGTCCACAGCACCTTCGAATCCATAGGGAGATTATACAGCCAATATAATTCCTCAGTTTTAGTTTGGAGTTGAAGAACTCAGCACCAAGAGGGAACACACGTGGGGACACTATAAGTTGCTTTAGTATCCTCATTTATTAAGAAACAAAGTTGCAGAATTAAAATGTGTTTCACGTGTGATCTAACACACTTTCTCAATAAGTCCTCCACCAATGGTGTGCTGCAGGATTTATTGAGAAAGTGTGTTAAATCACACACAAAAGGCGTTTTAACTCTGCAACTTTGTTTCTAAATAAATGAGGATACTAAAGCAACTTCTAGTGTCTTAACCCTTTAAGGATCTCATCCGTCAGCGGAAGAATCGCCCTGATAAAGGGTAGTTCCACTTTAACCGACCGATCCAATACATATATTTCTATTCTCCCTATATTTCTATAATAAAATCATTGCTATTACAATCCTCAATTTAAATCGTCTCAATTCTCAGTAGTCCCTCGTCTCAGTTCTTAGTAGTCCCGACGCGTTTCCCCCTAACTTTAGGGTTCATCAGGGGATTGGATGTATAAACTGAGTAATTTTTTTCACGGACTTTCAGAGGAAACAGGAGAAAACCCCGACAAAGACCTAATAAGGACTATTGGACCTCGGATACCGGTTCTGACTCCGGTACGATGGAAGATAATGGAACTATGGATAGATCTTGGACTGGTGCGAGAAACCGTGGTGGTTTTTCGTCAAAAAACTCCGGAGGCGGATGCGCCGAAGAGGGAGACATAAGAATAAACAACCCATCCGTGGGAGGTACGAAGAGGAAACAGGTCTCGTGGCGCAAATAGAGATACCTGTTCCTCCTAATTCCACAGCATTAGTAAAAACAAGGGGATCAGAAGAAAATTATAGAGGAGTTGAAAAACATCTTAATGCTATTGGAATTGCAGAAGTCTCTAATGTTATTAACATCTCTGACTTGATCTTAGATGAAGCGACGGTGTCGCTTCTATCGAAAGGTTTAAGTTTTTGTATTACTAATCAATTTGATTTTGCGCAGTTTCAGATTGACTTAAGTAAGTCATTGAGGAAACTGAATCTGTACAAAATATTTAAGGAAAAACATTCTGTGTTGGAACCAGTGAGCTTACCAGGGAATCAACTGTTACCAGTAGATGTAGAAAGCTTTTCTAGGGGTGAAAATTTTGAAGGAGAAGACAGAGAAGCGGTTTTGGATCTGTTTGAATTGTTAAATGAAGGGGTGGAAACTGTTGAAACATTACCCTCAGAAATTGAATGCTTCCGGAGAGGTACTAAATCGACATTTTTTCCACCCTTGTCACCGGGCTCAGCATTAGAGAACTTTAATATAGCAGTTTTAAGGGAGGTTAAGGCCCTTATTATCCAAAAGTGGAATTTAATTTAACAACTGCTGAATGGGGGGCTTTAAAAGCCTTGAAGAATAATGATAAGATTGTTCTGAAGCCCTCTGACAAGGGTGGAAATATTGTACTTATGAATAGGGACTACTATATACGGGAAGCTAGAAGACAGCTTGATGATGGAGTTACGTATAAGAAATTATCATCTAGCCCGTTGTTGAAGTATCAAGCCTCCTTGAGAGAGTTGTTGAAAAAGGGTATTACAATTGGATTTTTTACATCAGGGTTGGCTGAGAAATTATTGCCTTCAAAATTAATTAAACCTTACTGGTACTTCTTGCCTAAAATTCATAAATGTGTAGAAAATCCACCCGGTCGCCCCATCGTATCCGGTAGGGGTTCTCTTACAGAGCCCATCTCAAAATACTTGGATTGGTACTTACGCCCTCTTTTGATCAGTATAACCCTAAACCTAAAAAAATAAAAAACATTGTTGTACAATCTAATGGATATGACTATATACCCTGAGTATAAACTGGCATCAATAGATGTAGTCAACTTGTATACAAGAATAATACATGAGGATGGGATACAAGCAATTAGGGCATTTTTGCAAAGGAGAGAGGTTAGAGAATGAACATGTTTGAGTTCATTTGTGAGTTTATTGAGCTTTTTCTTACTCAAAATTTGCGTTCATGTTTATTGCAAGATTGGTACATACAGGCAGTTGGGACGGCGATGGGGACGCCGGTAGCCTCCACTTTGGCTATTCTATTCTTGGCTATTTGGAGGAAAGATTTATTTATAATTGTTAGGGAACCCCTTTTTGAAATATATCAATATGGTCTCGTTTTATAGACGATGTGATCATTATATGGTCAGGAAGTAAAGAACAATTTGAGGAATTCACAATGTATATAAATGAGAATAATATGAACATGAATTTCACGGCCAACTTTGGAGGTGATGAAACTGTTAAAATTGAGGGAAATCAAATAGTGACAAAGGGCTTTAGAAAGCCTATAGCTAAGTAACTTATACTAAAATAGTGAAAGCTTCCACCCCGAACATGTGTTCAAGGATTGCCTTTATTGGGCAATTTCTGAGGTTGCGTAGGAATAACTCAGAATATGGTGATTTTGTAGAACAGTCGATGCAATTGATGGACAGATTGAGAGCCCGAGGATATAGAGAAGATATTTTACAATCTGCATTTGTGAGAGCTATGAAACAGGACAGAGAAAAACTTGTGTGTAAGAACAAGAGAAAAGGAAAATTAGATAGATGTGTCTTCTCCTTCCAATATAGCCCACTAGCAGGCCAAGTGAAACGAGTAATATATCGTTATTGGTATCTGCTAGAAAGTGATGTATCACTTCATGATAAAATCAAACAACCACCACTGGTATCATTTAGACACACAAAAAACCTGAGAGATGAATTAGTGAAAAGTACTCTCCCTGAGAAACAAAATAACTGGAGTATTCCTAAAGGTAATCATAAATGTGGTAACTGTAATTATTGTAAATATTTGAATAACAATATCAAGATAGAATTAGGTAATAGGAATATTTAATTAATCAGTTCATCACATTAGGTCAGATTTTGTAGTGTATGCACTTTGGTGTCCGGCAATAAGTTCTATATAGGTAAAACTATCCGATCGTTGCAAATACGTTTTAGAGAACAAATTTATACTCATTGAAGACAGGAAAGGAGCCTAGAATGGATTACACATATGAAGGATGTACATAACAATAGATAGAGGGAGTTAGATTTGCAGGACTACAACGTATTTTTAATTCCTCAGGCGTTAGATCGACATACAAAATTGTTTACAATGTGAGGCGCGTTGGATACTGCGTACAAATGCATTAGGGCTTCAGGTCTAAATGACCGTAATTGACTTATCTTTCCCTTTTTTTGAAAGAAACTATGTTTGTTACAATGTGTTTGTTTTTTAAATAAAGATTGACAGCTTTAGGGAGCATAAAAGTCGTGATGACTAACCCCCCATTAGGGTTAGTAGGAAGCGTGTGTCTACACGCGAAACAGCTGTTGCCCGCTTGTCAAGTCCTAGCGTGGGCTTGTGTAACCCGTACGCCCTTTTTTCTATGGAGACAAGTTTCTGAATAAAGTAAGGTTTTTACTCTATTACCTTTGATGAGTGCCGTGAAGTTTTCTATTCTGCTAATAGTACTTTACAGTGACTGTTCTTTTATATTCACTGAGCACCACCTCTATTTTTGGTAATATGTGCTGTGCCGTATGAAGATTTGGAACTGCATATATTTATCCATTTTTTGCTAGACAGAGTGGTGCCGGAGCAATTGTTTCTTTATTGCCGGATAAACTGAGTAATGGTGAAGTGTTACTGCTTAAAGCATTCCACTTCAGTTTAAATCTACTGATCAAAAAATGTATTCCACTTCGATTAACATATACAAATCATAAGTGTGTATCATCAATACTTATCTGGTTTCTGCGGCATGATGCGCTACTACCCGTGACAATCCCGAGGTCAGGTTGCTGCACCTTAGATGAGGAAGGAGGCGGGGAAGATAGATACCCCTTGCCCTTAAATACCATGTGTGACCCCAAAATATGAATACTTTATAATGTACCTTTTAAAATTCTATTGCCTCTACTATAATAGTTATTTATTATACCTGCTCTCGGACACCTCCGGCAATTCTCCACATGGTTCAGCGTCTTCTCTGCCATTGTACGCATGTCCTGAAGTGTCCTTACTATAAGCCGGATGTGTTGCGTACGCTTGAAATCGCACTATATCTACTACTGTACAGTTCTGTGCACTTTTAGAATACCTGCTCCCAGACACCGCCGGAGACTCCCCGCATGGCCCAGCATCCTCTCCATTGCTGTGCGCATGTCCGCAAGCCTCCCCACCATAAACCAGATGCATCGTGCATGCCCAACGCTGTGTCTGTCACTGCACAGCTCCGTGCACTTCCAGAACATCGCCATAACAGCAATAGAGCGCTAGATGTAAAGATGATTATACTGTAATATTTTAAATGATACTTAATAAAACTCCTTTATAGGGTATCAAGATTGTGTCTCATTTGCCCCAAACACTGCTCTATTTGTTATAATCATTTAATCTTATATTACACTAACTATACCTTAACTCTATGACACATCCTAATAAATAGGTTATATTCATACTTAGGGTCATCACATGTAAATCTGGGGTATTATAATTAGGCGTTCCACCTGGACTTTTAGTTAATCCAGGTGAACAGACGCCCAATGTAATATTTATTATTGGGACCTTCAGAAAGTAAGTCATGGGTCCCATTGGCCACATAATCTATGGTGCGATATCTCCTGTGTATATATTGCAAATCAATTGTGACCTCAGGATTGTCCCGGGTAGCAGCGCATCATGCCGCAGAAACCAGAGAAGTATTGATGATACACACTTATGATTGGTATATGTAAATCGAAGTTGGATACATTTTTTGTTCGGCAGATATAAACTGACGTGGAATGCTTTCAGCAGTAACACTTCACCATTACTCAGTTTATACATCCAATCCCCTGATGAACACTAAAGGTAGGGGGAAACGCGTCGGGACTACTAAGAACTGAGACGAGGGACTACTGAGAATTGAGACGATTTAAAATTGAGGATTGCAATAACAATGATTTTAGTATTGAAATATAGGGAGAATAGAAATATATGTATTGGATCGGTCGATTAAAGTGGAACCACCCTTTATCTTCGTCCCCTGATGGATGAGATCCTTAAAGGGTTAAGGAACATAGGGCCACATGTATGAACAGTTTCATACATGTGGCCCATTATCTTCACCCCTATTATTAGAATCAATATCCTCCCCATTCATCAATTTTAGCACGATAGTATAGGGGTTTATGGGTAAATATATGTTTTAATGTAATTAATAAAAGGTATATTTTAAGGGGAAAATTAATTTTGCAGTGATATGTTGGTTAATTTTTCCTCAAAATTATTGGTCAGTTTGGTAATTAACTTCTAGTGTCCCCACGGGTAATCCCTCTTGGCGCTGAGTTCCATCAACTCCGAACTTAGCTATCTAATATTAATATTGGACACTTTCATGTTAGAAAGGAAAACAAAGAACAATTGAAAAATTTTTACATGCCCTTTTTACAATCAAGCCTGTTAAAATGACACAGGGGCATCCCTTACAGCTAGAGGAATGAAGGTTCCAATATCATCACAGATGAGGATTCTTTACTTTAAGGGCGGTGAGACTATAGAATTTGCCCCAACAAGTGGTAGTGATGGTGGATTCATTAAACAGATTTAATCAGGGCTTAGATGCCTTTATTAAAAAAATATATATATCTTTATTATGGGTATTCAATTCTGGAAATAAGGTGCGGATCCAGTGATTTTTGGACTAAGGAAGGATTTTTTCCTTTTGTATGGGACACATGGCATCTACTTCATAAGGGTTTTTGCTTTCCTATGGATCAACACATCTGGGCTATAGGTTGGACTCAATGGACCTGTGTTTTCTTACAATCTTAACTGCTATCTTACTATGTAATGGAATCAATTGTGTTTTCCATTCAATTTTTAAATGCCTGATCTTGAATTTTTAATGTACCATATATACTTGAGTATAAGCTGACCCGAATATAAGCCGAGGCACCTACTTTTGCCACAAATAACTGGGAAAATGTATTGACTCGAGTATAAGCCTAGGGTGGAAAATGCAGTGGCAACTGGTACATTTAAAAAATAAAAATGGATACCAATAAAATTACATAGGCAGATATAAGCAGTTTAATGTCCCCGTAGGCAGGTATAGGCAGTTTAGTGTTCCCCATAGGCAGGTATAGGCAGTTTAGTGTCCCCCATAGGCAGGTATCGGCAGTTTAATGTCCCCATAGGCAGGGATACGTCCCATCATAGGCAGGTATAGGTTATTATAGGCTGGTATATGTTCCCCCATAGCCAGGTAGAGGCAATTATTGGCAGGTATAGGCTGTTATAGGCAGGTATATGTTCCCCCATAGGCAGGTAGAGGCTATTATAGGCAAGTATATGTTCCCCCAATACCAGGACAAGGCAGGGCTTGTTTACAAAAAAAAAAAAAAAACTACTCACCTTTCCCAACCGCTCTGAGGCTCTCCCTGCGCTCTGTCTTCTGGCACAGGTTGCGTGATATCATCAGGCCACGCAGGCATCATGATGACATAGCACGCAGTCTGTGCCGGAGACTCCGGCCTCTGCTCGCGGCCTTCCGGAGTTCTATTGCGGAGCAGGGAGCACTCGCTCTCGGCTCCGCAATAGTGGTCTTCATCTATATGTGCTCCGGAGGAGTCGCATACAGTCAAAGCGATCGTGTCGAAGCGCATGACTGTGCCCGGACACCAACGAGTGACCAGAGAGTCAGCTGTATGCGCTCCCAGGAGTCGCATACAGCTGAAAAGATCGCCGACAGCGCCCGGGCCATGGCAGCGCCTGGACGCTGTCGGCTAACTCGGGATTCAGCTGTATGCGACTCCCAGAGGAGACGCGTATGGCTGAAGTGTCTCAGTCGTGCCCGGGCCATTGCACTGCCCAAGCGTCAACAGTGACTCGAGTATAACACTTGGAGGAATTTTTCAGCTCATTTTTTTGGGCTGAAAAACTCTGCTTATACTCGAGTATATATGGTATATGAATGATCTCTGATGGTTGATGGAGAGCAGTTGGGACTATTCTACAGCTAAGGAGCATAGATGGCCATTCATGAGATAACATGCTTCACAAGAAATGACACCAGTTCATAATACATAAATCCCTAACACCATAACTTGCATCAAACATTGGTTGCAGTGTTTATAAGGGTGTAAGCAAAATAACTGAAAATAACATCATGAGCTGGATAACATCAAAGATAAAAACAAGATTTAATTATGTAGACTCAATCATATGAACTTAAACCATATATATAACAGATCTTTAATTGAACCTTATTCACTTGGTAAAACCCATATGATCTTAGAATGTCTGGAATAACTTATTTCAGAGTATATGATAAGAACATAATGCCAATTATGCCACATTGTGTTGCTTTTATGGGATCGTACCTCCATTACAGTGCCAGTCTCGTTATGACATAGGCCCAAAGAAGACTATGGGCACCAAATTATATATCCATGTAACACAGATCTGTAATGTATCCATGTGGATGAGCCTTCGGAGCACGTCAGCATCTTCATGAAGTCTTTTTAATATTTAACTTTTTTGATCTGCATTTATTGATATAACATTGCGGGCAACATGTATGAACGGGGCTGTGCTAGTTTTTAGACATAATTTGAGCAAAAAAACTGCTGCAGGCCTGTTCTACAGATGTATGAGTAGTTGTATGCCAAAACTTGACACAGCCTGCACTAGACACAGAACTTTTAAATGCGTCAAGAATACGCCAAAGTTTGGTATGAAACTGCCATTCAAATCCATACCATGGCTGAGACAAAGTTTGGCGCATTACACTCTATGCGCCAAAATTTTTGGAGCATAACACTCTTTCATACATACAGTTTTATTCTACAATCCTCTATATCAATTTAGAACAGGCTTGACAGCACCAAGTTTCATACATGTCGTCCTGCGTGTATTCAGAACTAGTTTCAGAATTTCAGTATTCAGAATTGTATTCAGAAGCATATATTATAAATAATAATCCAGCACAGTATGATTTTAATATCAGAAACTTCTATTGTTACTTTGATGGGCAGCATCATATTGTATGACTTTCTTTTTTCATCTACCTATATGAAATATTTGAGAACCATAACATCTGAGACAGACTTGTCTTTGACACTTACTCTTTTATAATTCTAAAAAAAAATCTGTTGTACTCTTTACCAAATCAAATATCTACTTGTTGGTATTACTTTTTAGTTCCTTTTAGAAAAATATTTCTAAAATTCCTCTCCATGCATGGCTGACTATAACTAACATTAAAAGCCGTTTCAAACAGATCACAGGCTGAGCTGCCTACTTCAAAGTACCAGATAAATATATCAATTCAACATGGAATAATAAGTTTCCTATTAATGGAGAGTTAGACATTATGATTGTCTTTATGTTATTAATGCTTACACAACACAAAAAGAAAGTTTTGACTGTGATAGCTGTCATTTTTATCCCAAGTAATAATTGTACCATGGGAAACAAATGGATTTCAGAGTAGTTTAATGAGCATAGCAATACCCTTGCACCCTTGTGCTGCTGGTCTGTATTCACCCATTGTGTAATGTTATAGAATTTTTGTTCCTTTATATGTTAGTTGGAATTTATGCTTACTTGCTTTACTTACACACTGTGGGGGTAATTGTATTTGCTTTACATGTTAATGTATTGTTTCTACTAACTTTATAAGATTGTGTATTTACTTATATTGGGGCTTACTTTCCAGCAGTTCAGTTATGCTTCAGTTATCCAGCACTGTCTTTTTATTTGCTTTTAAAATACTGTTGTATTTGTGTAATAAAATATATTTGTAATTTTTATTTGGGTTAGTGTTTTTGTGTTTGACGTTGACATGTAGCAAGATATATATATAATATATATATATATATATATATATATATAATATAATATATATATATATATATATATATATATATATATATATATATATATATATACACTGCCTTGTGATAACCCTTGACTCTGCTTTGTCCTTCAAACCACACATCCAAACCCTTAAAATTATTCACTTCTCTCCTCGCTACACCTCTGCCTCTCCCCTCTACCAATCCCTTCACTGGCTACCCATTACCCAGCGCATTCACTTCAAATTACTAACCATGACCTACAAAGCTCTCCATAACTTCTTCCCTCCATACATCTCTGCCTTAATCTCCAGATATCTCCCCTCACGCAATCTTTGATCCTCACAGGACCTTCTTCTCTACTCTCCTCTTGTCAGCTCCTCACAAAACCGTCTCCAAGATTTCCCCAGTGCTTCCCCCATTCTCTGGAACTCACTGCTAGAGATGGGTGAATTTCTCAAAGATTCAATTCGGTGACTTCGACGAATTTCCCGACAAAATTAGTTTCGGTCCGAATTACTTCTGGATGAATCGCGTTAAAAAACAGCTATTTCCAGGCTGCACAGAGCCTGCAGGGTGCTGGAGAACTGTCGGTCATGCTTAAATATGCAGAGGGAGCTTGGTTTGGTCTTCATACAATGTTGTGTTTTAGTATTACACACAAATGACTGCCGCCGCTCTTAGAATCGCTTCACTATAAAATTCCCTGGGCACTTAAGAGGGCAAAACTGACCAAATAACTCAAGCGGGAATGTAGCCTGATAAAGTTATGGCAGCGAAAGCTGGAAAAAAACAAGCTGAGAGCTCAAGTGGCAACATCAGTGACAGAGTGTGGAGGTGACGGCAGCAGCCACAGCAGCAGTATGAGGTCAGACAGTGGCACAATGACATTCTGGAGGTGGCAAAAACTGGAGTAGGCCACAGAGTGGCAAAATGACAGAGTGAGGAGGTCACGGTAGCAGCAACATGAGGTCAGAGAGTGGCACAATGACATTCTGGAGGTGGCAAAAACAGGAGTAGGCCACAGAGTGGCACAATGACAGAGAGTGGAGGTGATGGCAGCAGCAGCATGAGATCAGAGAGTGGCACAATGACAGGGTGTGGAGGGCACAGCAACAGCCACAGCAGCAGCATGAGGTCAGAGAGTGGCACAATGACAAATTCAGGAGGTGTCAAAAACAGGCCACACAGTGGCACAATGACACAGTCTGGAGGTCATGGCAGCAGCAGCATGAGGTCAGAGAGTCGCACAATGACATTCTGGAGGTGGCAGAAAATGGAGTAGGCCACAGAGTGGCACAATGACACAGTGTGGAGGTCACGGCAGCAGCAGCATGAGGTCAGAGAGTGGCACAATGACATTCTGGAGGTGGCAAAAACTGGAGTAGGCCACAGAGTGGCACAATGACACAGTGTGGAGGTCATGGCAGCAGCAGCATGAGGTCAGACAGTGGCACAATGACATTCTGGAGGTGGCAAAAACTGGAGTAGGCCACAGAGTGGCACAATAACAGAGAGTGGAGGTGACGGCGGCAGCAGCATGAGGTCAGACAGTAGCACAATGACACAGTGTTGGAGTGACCCGCAGCAGCAACAACAGCAGCAGCATGAGGTCAGAGAGTGGCACAATGACACAGTGTGGATGTCACGGCACCAGCAACAGCAGCAGCAGCATGAGGTCAGACAGAGGCACAATGACAGAGTGTGGAGGTGGGTGGCAATACCAGTCCCTGGTAAAGATGGTGGTAGGCAGATGGAGAAACTGGCAGCAGATGTGTGGCATCAGGCGGGTGGCGGCATCAGATTAGTGGCTGAGGCAGGTAGTTTGAACCCAGACTCATTTCTCACAGTTTGGGTGAGGCATCATGGCTGATGTAGTCTGACGCCTAAGGCATTGGTGTGTGGAAATCCTGGCCGATCCATGCCTGATTCATCTTGACAAAGGTCAGTCGTTCCACATTTCCCGTGGACAAGCGGGTTCTCCTTGGGGTAACAATGGCCCCCGCCTCACTGAACACCCGCTCTGATGCCACACTACTGGCCGGGCAGGACTCACTAGGCGGGTGAAGGAAGCTGCTCATCAGTGACTCCAGACTTAGGTTGCTGCTGATGGAGCTGGTACTGCTCCTACACCCCCACCTTCCCCCAGCAGCCGCGGCAGTAGTACGTGAGCGCTGAAGAACCCCCTGGTCAGACCTGTCAGAGGAGGGACGATGCCGCACATAGGCAGCGGCCAACTGACTACGGAGGATTTCCCTATAGTATTTGAGTTTGTCCTCCCTCTCAATAGCTGGGAAAAGGTCTCCCATTTTGGACCGGTAGCGAGGGTCCAATAGGGTGGAGAGCACCTCTGCCGGATGCTGACTATTCGGCTGTCACTAGCCAGGCAAATCAGCATGCTGCGGGCCATCTGCACAAGTGACTCCGAGAGGCTCCCTGCCTCCATCTCCACTGTATACTGCCACGGTGCTTGCGGGTCATCTGCCTCGTCTTCCTCATCTCCATCTACCTCCTCCAGCTGCTCCTGCTCCTCCTCTCTTGTCACCTGGGTAGAAAATCCACTCATTTCACCAGACAATGCTTCTGCTCCAATGTCCTCCTCCTCCTCCTCCATTTCAGTCCCCACTGGACTCATGTGGCCGCGAGATGTAGTCGCCACGTCTCCAGTCCCCTGCCCAGACAGATTTTTCAGCATCTGTTCCAGGACATGAAGCAGTGGAATGACGTTATTCATCCCGTAGTCCTGGCGACTGACAAATAATGTGGCCTCCTCGAATGGCCTCAACAAACAGCAGGTGTCACGCATGAGCTGCCACTGGCTGATATCAAAGTTACACAGGGGAGTACTACTGTCCACCTGGATCATCAAAAAATCGTTAATGGCCTTTCTCTGTTCATACAGTCGGTCCAACATGTGCAGGCTGGAATTCCAACGGGTGGAAACATCGCATATCAGAGTGTGTTGGGGGAGGCCGTTCTGCCGCTGCAACTAGAGGAGTGTGTTCCTGGCTTTGTAGGAATGGATGAAGTGCATGCACAGTTTCCTGGCCATTTTCAGAATCTTCTGAAGATCGGTGGAAGACTTCAGGAACCTTTTCACAACCAGATTGAACACGTGCGCCATGCAGGACGCATGGACCATCCCTCCTCGGTGCAGCGCGGACACCATGTTCCTCCCATTGTCCGTCACCATGGTTCCGATTTGCAGTTGGCGCGGAGAAAGCCACACATCGATTTCTTGCTGCATGACGCGGAGCAGTCCTCCCCTGTGTGACTTTGTTCGCCGAGGCAAGCCAGGTGTAGAACTGCGTGAAACCGATGTGCCCTACACATGTGGTATGATGGAGGCTGAGATGGTGGTGGTGGAGGAGGAGGAGGTGGACAGTGGCGCAGGAGCCGCAGTTTGACAACGTGGATGAGAAAGCGGCGTCTCCTGTCCAAGTTGTTGGTGTGCCTGGCCGGAATCACATTCACCCACTGGGCCGTAAAGGACATTTATTGGCCCTGACCATAGTTACAGCTCCAGACGTCCGCGCTGCCGTGCACCTTGGAAAAAACCGATAAGCTCAAGGGCTGGCCCACCTTCTGTTCTACATATTTATGAAGTGTTGGTACTGCCTTTTTGGAAAAGAAATTACGGCTTGGAACTCTCCATCTCAGCTCGGCACAAGCCATTAGTTCTCTGAACGGTGCGGAGTCCACCATTTGGAAAGGGAGGGACTGCAGCACCAACAACTTGGACAGGAGAAACGGTCACTTCTGCAGCTTAGGATGGTTGGACGCATACGTTGCCTCTTTGCAATCGCCTCACTGAACGACTGCTGGCACCATGAGTAGCGAGGAGCAGGAGCATCTGGACCGGGAGATGATGTCAAAGAGAAACAGCTCCCTTCTGCAGAGGTGGTGGAGCCTTGACTGCAATGGCATGCGTGCCACTGGCCGCTGCTGCTGCTGCTGTTGCTGCGGAGGCAGGATGGACCACCACATCTGAGCCACGTTTCTCCCAGGCCACCGGATGGTGACGCTGCATGTGTTGGCGCAGGGCCATGGTGCCAACGTTTGCTCCCTGGCCACGCTTCACTTTCTGCCCACAGATTCTACATATATCCATATTCGGCTCCTCCGGTGTCTTAGCAAAGAACTGCCACACCGCCGAGTATCAGATTTTACTGCCAACGCTCCGCACTGAGTGACTACTGCCGCCGCTGCCTTGCTAAGAGCCCCTGTGCTGCAACGTTTCTTGGACCTGCGAAGCGGGTTTTTTTACCCCGTGGCCGCTGGCTCCCGACCTCACACTGCTGCTATCCTGCTGACTCACGGCCAACGACCCACTTGCTGGCTGCGCCGCTGCCTGACGCGCAAGCTGACGCCCTCTTCTCCTGAAAGATGATGAAGCCCTTGCCTCACCCGGCTCCCCAAATGCGGTCGGCTACATCATCATCTAATTTGTGTTTCATCGTCACTGCTGTCCTCATCACCGGTCTCTGGTATGCCGAGGCTGACCTCTCACAACATGACCTCCCATGCCACTCTCAACATCTATACTTTGCCGCCTACTGCAAGAAGCAGGGGATATTGGCCCCATTTCCTTGCTGCCAAGTAGCTGCTGACTGCCTTCTCAAATTGTTCATCCTCGCTATATAGTGGCGCTGAGCCCAGACCACATAGTAGATCTCTGGCTGAGGGAACCGGATGGGACAGAGGTGGGTTGAGGACAGGTGAGGGCCGCTGACCCGCTCCCGGGCCATGCCAACTAAGGGTTGTGTCTGACGTTCCCACCGACTCTTGGCTGGGGTTGTCAGATGTCATCTGGGAGGAAGTGGATGACCTAGTCAACCAATCAAGAACCCTTGGGTTGCTAGTCAGCACACGGCCGCTAGATGACAGCGGCAGTTGTGGCCTCACCGAGTGACCCCTGCTGCGACGTCCCCTTGCTGTGCTGCGACCTGGGCCTGGAATGTTTGTGCCTCTGCCACTCGCAGTTGCAGAGCCTGCCACCTCTCTGTCTGACATACTGTTTGTTCTAAAATGTACAGACACTGTTTGATGAAGACATCTGTATATGATAAATACACACCCTGTATTTGACTCCAAATGAACCCACTCCGAAGCTTGGGGAACCCTTGGATATAAATTGCGCTCCACAAATGGGCAGGAAAAATTTACTTGTATGTGCCGTTTAAAAACTCTGTGTATTTTACTGAATATAAAAGCACAAACAGGCTTAATTAACCTTCGGATATGAATTATGCTACAGAATTTCTTCTGTGGCGGTGAAAAACAAACTCTTTATTTTACTAAGTACAACTGCAGAACAACGCTTAATTAACCCCTGGATGTAAATTGCGCAAAAGAATTGAGCAGCCACAAACTACTAGCTTTGTAGCTGTAACGATTCGTTGGATCCGCTGGACCACCGCAAGCGATGGTAGCTAAGCTACGCCAGGGAACGGAGTCTAAGTAGCCCCCGGTATTCACCAGAGCCCACCGCAAAGCGGGATGGACTTGCTGCGGCGTGAGGCAAACAGGTCGTTAACCCAGACGTGACAGGCTTTCGGTGGCGGCCGGGGGACTGCGAGGTAAAGAAACGGAATCCACAGGCGGAGTCGGACAGGCAGGAGGGCAGGGCCGGCGGCAGAGGTTCGTAGTCAGATACAGGCAGACGGTCAGGGCAGGCGGCAAACAGGCAAGGTCAGGAAACGTAGCGGAACGGACTGGTACACGGAATCAATACGACAATAGAGACACTCTAAGCTCACTAAACGCACACCAACAATCTGGCAGCGAGTGCTGGGGCGTAAACCCTTAAATAGAACCAACGTCCCCGGGAATCAACCAATTAAAGGGACTCTGGCC
>JAODAL010065980.1:0-17971 GCA_025379985.1 Phyllomedusa bahiana
TTTTTTTCCCCGCTCACTATCCTTCGGGAAACCGGCCCCATCATTTTTACTAAGGGTTTAGAACTAAACCAACCCCATGTACTTAGTCTTTCATAAATAAAGATTAAAAGAAAGGGGAAAACACAGAACAAAAAGTCAAGCGAAAAAAAAATGAAAAACAAAACTCGGATTTGGTTTTAAAAGGGATCAAAAAAAAAAAAATAAAAAAAAACTGAAAAAATGAAAAAAAAAGTGGTCTTTTCTACACCAATGTTTATTTTAATAGAAAAAGGGATTTTTTTTTTAAAAATTTTTAACATCTTACGACAAGACCAATATTGGCTAAAAATTTTAGACAAGAGTGAAGTGTACCTAAAACTAATAGAACAATAGGGAACGATATTTCAAAGAGTGAGAAAGGGCCCCCCAAAGAGTTAAAAAACATTGTAAACCATGTGGGGAAAAAAGAGAAATATTCAATTTTTCAAAAAAAAGGGATACATTCAAAGGAAATACATCAAAAAAAAGAACTATAATATAAAACAATTTTAATTGCAATGGATCATATAAATAAAAAATACAGTTATAGAATTGAAAAAAATTTGGGGAAAGTATACCGAAAACAAAATTCGAAGTAGGAAAAATTGGCAGGAAAAAGACACACACTTACAAATCAATCGGAGCTGTCAAACATTTTGCAGGCCCATTCGGGATCCATGGAAAGCCTCAAATTTTTGGATTGAACGAGGGGAAAACGCCCAGGGGGGGGAGGAGACGGACACAACAGGCCGTTTCGAGAGGCTTTCGGGATCCTGAGCGGGGAGCAGAACACCTGACGGCTCAATATCGTAAGATTTGTTAAATAAAAAATTTAAAAAATTATAAAAATATAAAATATATATATATAAATATATATATATAAATATAATATAAAAATTTTGAAAAAAGAAAAATTTGTTTTTTTTCTTGCCTTTTTTTCCTATTAGATGTAAAAAATTTTAATGATTTTGCAAAATTTTTTAGATTTGTTGTTAGTTATATATGTCTATACCAAGGTTTTTTTTAAAAAATTATGAGGGTTTTTCCACAGTAAGGGGGGGTTGGGGAATTACAAAAGGCCCTTTGGTTCCCCCCCATATTCTCCCCCCCCTCCCCCACTCTTTTCACACTGAAAGCGAAAACGCTACATAAGTAAGATTTTTTAAATGTATTTATCCCGTGAACAAGGGCATGTCGTAGCCCCCGAAACGCATAGGCATGTGGAATGCCAATACTTCCCCTGTGCTACCCATTTTAAAGGGTTGGTATACAATAAACATTTTTCCTTTTTTTTTCACAAATTTTTCGGGATCACTTTTTTTCTTCAAAAAGGCTTACTGAGATGGGAATCGATTCCCAACGAAGTGAATTCTTTAAAATTTTTCAGAAAAACTTGGTTCGGAACGAATCGAATTTGGGGTACTCGTAACAAGTGGGGGTTTTGATTGAAAAAGGGGGGGTGCGAGAAAAGGGCGCTACATGGGCAAAGCACTCTGGAGGAAGAAGGCATACCCTCATGACATGTAAAGGGTGAACCCAACAAACCGGGGGGATTCGGGACGTCACCCACAATAAAAGTCCGGGCCCCCGCCGGGAGCTCACACTCCTCTCACTTCCCAAACGGGGAAAGTGCTCCGCGGCGGGATACTCACTAAAATTTGATTTTTATACAGCGATTTTGGGGTTCTCAGCTTGTCTCAAGACTTTCTCTTAATGTTCTTTTTTCTAATTTTTTGGGGGTTTTGGGATCTGAAACCCATGTGCGTCCCTGCACTGCATATAAAAACAATATCCAAGTGGTTTAAGCCATTCCTGTTGTATTCATTTAAAGAAACCGTTTTTACAATAAAAATACCCCCTTGTTTTTTGTCTGCTCAATTCAATTGCGCAATTTACACCAGGGTTAAATTAAGCTTGTTTTGCTGGTGTGCTGCCCCAAAAAACCCGTCTTTTTCAACGCCAAAATAAAAAATTTTTTTCCTATACCTAATTCACAAGCAAAGGTTAATTACAACTTTACTTTTGTTTGTGGCGTAGAAAACACGCAATTGAACACCACAAAGCACAGTTTGTGGGGCTCAATTCTTTGGCCAATTTACATCCGGGGGGTTTGAAAAAGCGTTGTTTTTGCTGTGTGCTGCCCCAAGAAACCGTCTTTTTCACGCCAAAATATATACATTTTTTCCGAACCTAATTCCAAGAAAAAGGTTAATTACAATTATTCCTTGTTGGGGTGGCGTAAAAACACCAATTGTAACACGCACAAACTACTATTTGTGCGCTAAATTTCTTTGGCGCAATTTACATCCAAAAGGGGGTTAATTAAGCTTTTTTTTCTGGGTGTGAAAAAAATAAACCCTCTTTTTAAAACCCAAAATATAAAAAATTTCCCTGAGCCTAATTCATGTCAAAGGGTTAAATTAAGCCTGTTTTGTTTTTAATTTTTAAAAAAACAACAGTTTTTTTAAACGACACATAAAAGTAAATTTTTCCGGGCCATTTGTGGAGCGCAATTTATATCCAAGGTTACCCAAGCTTGTTACGGGTTCATCTGGAGTCAAAAAAAAAAGGGTTTAAATATTTAAACATATACAGAAACACACAAACAGTGCCTTATATTTTAGAAAAAACAGTATTCAGACAGAAGGTGGCAGGCCTGCCCGCGAGTGGCAGGGGGCAAAAAAAACCTGGAACGGGCCCGGGTCGCAGCACAGCAAGGGGACGCGCAGCGGGGGGTCACTCGTGAGGCCCCAACGCCGCGTCACAGCGCCGTCCCCCAACAACCACCCCCCCCAGCCCCCCCCCAAGATTCCTGCCCCCCTTTTCCCCGGGGGGGCCCCCCACCTTTTCCCGCCTCCCCCGCCCCCCTTCCCTCAGCCAGAACACATTGGTTGGGGGCCCCGCCACATTACGAGGGTGAAACAAAGGAGGGCGTCACGCTACTTTTGGGAGCGAAGAAATGGGCCATAACGCCTGCTTCTTGCATAGGCGGGAAATTTTGAATGGAGAGTGCATGGGAGGGCAGTTGTGGAGGTCACCTCGGCAACCGGACCGTTGATGAGGGAAAGCAGGGGGCAGTAACACAAATAGATGATGATGTAGCCGACCGCACTGGGAGCCGGGTGAGGCAAGGGGTTCATCATCGCAGGAGAAAGGGGGAAATTTTCGCGTCAGGGAAGCGCGCCCGCAATGGGCTGTGGGCCCTATCAGCAGGATAGCAGAATTTTGGGTCGGGGGCCAAACGGCCACGGGGGGAAAAAACCCGCTTTGCAGGTCCAAAAAAGTACAGCACAGGCTCGCGAGGAACGGGCGGGAGTAAATCACTCAATGGGACGTTTTGGGGGTAAAAACCGTACCGGCGGGGTGGCAGTTCTTTTTCAAAGCAACGAAAGGGGCCCAATATGGGTAAGTAAAATCTGTGGGGAGAAAGTGAAGCGTGGCCCGGGAGCAACGTTGGCACCACGGGCCCGCGTCAAAACATCGCATCACCATCCGGTGGGCCCGGGAAAAAGTGGCTCAGATGTGGGGTCCTCCTGCCGCCGCAGCAACAGCACGCAGCAGCCCCATTGCAAAGCATGCCATTTCAGCCAGCAAGGCTCCACCACCCCTTTCAAAGGAGCTTTTTCTTTGACACACCCCGGGCCAGATGCTCCTCTCATTCTACCATGGGCCACAGTCGTTCAGCAGGGGATTTCAAAGAACAACAGTATAACGCCAACCCCCCAAAGGTGCGCACTGACCGTGCCCTGTCCAAGTTTTTGGTACTGCAGCCCCCCCTTTTCCAAAAGGGGCTCTGCACCGTTCAGAGAACTAATGGGTTTGCCCAGCCCAGATGGAGATTCCAAGCCGTAATTTCTTTCCAAAAAAGGGATACCACACTTCATAAATATGTAGACCCCAAAAGGGGGGTCATCCCTTTACAACGGTTTTTTCCAAGGTGCACGGGAGCACGGGCTCTGGGGGCGAACTACGGCAGGCCGTACATGTCCTTACGCCCACTGGGTGAATGTGCTTCCACCCAGGTACACCAAAAACTTTTGGGCAGGGGGCCCGCTTTCCCTCCACTTCAAACTGCTGCCCTGCGCCAATGTCCGCCTCCTCCTCCTCCACCCCCCCCACCATCTCGCCTCCAAAGTACTGCTCCATCAAACACATGGGGTTTGGGCACAGCGGTCACGCATTTTACACCTGCTTTCCCGGCGAACAAATCCACAGGGGGGGAACTGCTCCGCGTCATGCAGCAAGAAACGATGTTGCTTTCTCCACGCCAACTGCAAACGGAAAAAGTGACGGGATAATGGGGGAAATGTGTCCTCGCTGCACCGAGGAGGGGTGGGCCATGCCCCTGCATGGGGACGTGTTCAATCTGGTTGTGAAAAAGGTTCCTGAAGTCTTTCCACCGATCTTTAGAACATTTTGAAAATGGGCCAGGAAAAATGTCATGCACTTATCCATTCTAAAAGCCAGGAACACCCCCTCGAGTTGCGCGGCAGAACGCCTCCCCCAACATACTCTGATATGCGATTTTCCACCCCCTTGGGAATTTCCCGCCCGCACATGTTGGACCCACGTATGAACAGAGAAAAGGCCCTTAACGATTTTTTTTATGATCCAGGGAGACAGAAGTACTCCCCTGTGTAAATTTGAGTCAGCCATGGCAGCTCAAGCGTGACACCTGCCTTTTTTTTGAGCCATCCGGGAGGCGACTTTTTTTCAATCGCCAGGACTAGGATGAATAACTCTTTTCCCGCTTAAAGTCCTGGAACAATCGGGAAAAATCTGTCTGGCGGGGCGGGAGACGGGGCGACACACCCCCGGCCACATGATCTGGGGGGGACTGAAATGAGGAGGAGGGGGGAAAAGGAGCAAAGAATTGCCTGGTGAAAGAGGATTTTCAAAACCCCGGTGACAAAGAGGGGGGGCAGCGGGAGGGGGTGAATGGAATGGGGGAAGACGGGGCAGATGACCCCCAAACACCGGGCAGTATACAGGGGAAATGGAGGCAGGGACCCCTCGGGAGTACTTGTGCAAGGCCCGGAGCATGGTTATTTTCCGGGCTAGGGACAGCCGAATAGTCACACCCGGGGCAGAGGATGACTTCTGGCTCTCCACCCTATTGGACCCTCGCTCCCCGTCCAAAATGGGCCTTTTTCCCACTATTGAGAGGGAAGACAAACTAAAATACTAAGGGAAATCCCCATAATCAGATGGCGCGCCATGTGGGGCACGCCCCCCTCTACGGGTCTACGGGGGGGTTCCCTCAGGCTCATGTACTACTGCCGCGGCTGCTGGGGGAAGGTGGGGGGTAGGAGCATACCAGCTCCACAGAGTAACCAAAGTCTGGAGTCACGGGAAGCATTTCCCTTCACCCCCCCTAGTGAGGGGCAGCCGCCAGCAGCAGCGCACGGGACCTGGACAGCCCTAAACCCAACACGTTGTGGCCTACGTGGGCAGCACCGCCAAACCTCAGTTAAAAAATCCGCTGGACACTGGCAGCCAAACTGGATGTGGGCCCAACTTGCCGAGTTTGCATGGGGAAGCTTCCCGCCCGGGCCCTAGAGTGGCACAGACGGGGTTTCAGTGCGGCGGGGCCCCCGTTACCCCCAAGGGGGAAACCCCCTTGTCCACGGGGAAAATGGGGAAAGACTGACCTTTGTCAAGATGAATCAGGCGTGATCGGCCCGATTTCCCCACACCAATGCCTTAGGCTTCAGTCTGGTTTAAACTACCTGCCTCAGCCCCTATTCTGATGCCGCCACCCCCCTGATGCCACCATCTGCTGCCATTTCTCCATCTCCTACCACCATCTTTAAACCCGGGCTGGTATTGCCACCCACCCAACACCCTTTTCCCTTGTGCCACTCTAACCCATCTGCTCTGGGTGTTGCCGGACATCCACACTGTGTCTTGTGCCCTGTCGACCTCATGCTGCTGCTGTGGGTGCGCATTTCCTCCACACTTTTCATTTTGCCACTCCTGACCTCATGCGCGCCGCCGTGGCCTCCCCCCTCAGTCATTGTCCACCTGTGGCTTCCTCCTGTTTTGCCCCCTCCCGAATTCATTGTGCCCTGCCGATCTCAGCTGCTCGTCGTGACCCCCCACACTGTGTGATTGGCCACTCTTGGCCCTAATACGTTTTGCCGCCCCCAGAATGTCTTGGCCCCGCCGACTCATGCTGCTGCGTCGTGACCTCCACACGAACTTGTGCCCCTCTATGGCCTTTTAAAGTTTAGCCGCCCCAAATGTCATTGGCCACTGCCTTATCTCAACTGCGCTGTCGTGACCTCCACACGTGTGATTGTGCCACTCTGTGGCCTAATACTTTTTTGCCCCCCTCCCGAATGTCTTTGTGCCACTGCCTGATCTCATGCTGCTGCTTTCGTGACCCCCACACTGTATCATTGTGCCACTCTGTGGCCTAATACTGTTTTGCCGCCTCCAGAATGTCATTGTGCCACTGCCTGAGCTCATGCTGCTGCTGTCGTGACCTCCACACTGTGTGAGTGTGCCATTCTGTGGCTTCCTCCTGTGTTGCCACCTCCAGAATGTCATTGTGCCACTGCCTGACCTCATACCCCCGCCGCCGTGACCTCCGCTCTCAGTCATTGTGCCACTCTGTGGCTTCCTGGGATTTTTTTGCCACCTCCAAATGTCATTGTGCCACTGCCAAACCTCATGCTGCTGTGGCTCCGCCGTCACCTCTACACTCTGTCACAAATGTTGCCACCTGAGCTCTCAGCTTGTTTTTTCCAGCTTTCCTGGCATGACTTTATCGGCTAAAATTCCGCTTGTAGTTTTTGGTCCCAGTTTTGCCCTCTTAAGTGCCCAGGAATTTTATAGTGAAGCGATTCTAAGAGTGGCGGCAGTCATCTGCGTGTCATACTAAAACACAACATTGTAGAAGACCAAAACCAAACTCCCTCTGCATATTTAAGCAGGCACAACATTCTACAGCACCCTGCAGGCTCTGGTGCAGCCCGGAAATAGCTGCTTTTTAACGCGATTCGTGCCGAAGTAATTCGGAACAAAACGAATTTTGTCTGAAAATTCGGCGAAGTGACCGAATCGAATTTTTGAGAAATTCGCCCATCTCTAGTGCTTACATTTGGTCATGTGGACGAGGATTCTTGGATCCGTGCAGCAGTGCAGACTGGAGTTACGGGAGAAGCAGATCAGGTGAAGCAATCGCCACATTGGAGGTTAGCCAAACGCTGAACTGTGTTTATTTGATAATATACAATCTTCCTACTTCAGAACAAAGTGGAGACTCCGACATGTTTGTCCAGTGGCCACGAAAGACCGTAATCTGGCCATTGGAGCTAATTGGAGCTCTAGTTCATTCTGTTAAATAATAGAATCATCCTAATTTACTCAAATGGCTTTAATCTATTTTCAACATCATTTCATTCCAATCATATCACTCAACTTTTTTCCTGCATTCTAATTTTTCTTTCTGAAAAAAAGTACTTACAAACAAGTATCTATACCTCGCCTGATTATTAATTATGTGTACTATTACAAGCCTGTCTTCTCTCTATTATGTATTAAATCTAGCACGCTGTAATCACTACAAGACTCATTATGATAGAAATACTATGAATCTTTCCTACCATGATGCGTAATTAATATTTTTTACATTAGAAATGCTGTGCAATTTGCCATAACAGCAATACAATTAGAATAGCTTTTTAATGACAAAAGTTTCAGAGTTATAAATTTCACTTCCAAAGGTGCAGCATTTTGAATTAAGAGCTATTCGGCTGTGACAAAAAAAATACATTAGTACTTGTACACATAAATTTCATGATTTCACAATAAAAAGGGCTCTATAAAGCGTACATCCCTGAATTGCTGAACAGATTTATTTAAATTATGCATGTAAACTTTATGGAAGAGCATATCAACTGATCATCTTCTCTCTGCCATTCAATGCATATTAATTTTATGCTCCAGTTCCTCTGCTTTTTGCGCTGTTTACTGCTTTTGTAAAGTATAAATTTCAAATAGTAATATCATTACTTCGTATGATTTCTTTTGGACAGACGTAGTCATCTTGGTTACAGAACTGGTTCAGAGGCAAAGAATTCTAGTTTGAAGCTGTCAACAAATCTTAAAGCATACTTATATATGTGGCAACTGTAAATCTTTTATCTTTATTAGGTTTTACCTAATAACTGAAATGATTAGTGCTTGTCAAGCAGCTTACCAAACGTGGATGCCGCTGCATCCTATGCTTCCTTTGCTACTCTATGCAGCTATTAGCTCCTGGATCCCATTTCCCCCAGCAGGTGCATCGCCTCCAGCATCATGGTTTCCGGCCTTATTAGAGTCCACATGCGGTGTTCCTTAAATGTTTAAAGGCCCAGTACATGCCGCCAGTTACCTTTTCCACTTACTGCTGTACTTCCTGATGTATTTAGTGGAACAGTTCAATCCTGTACATTGACCAAGATTATTAAAATCAAATATTTAATTAGCATTTCTGATTTGTGACTACTCTGACCACTTGTCTGATCACTGTGATGAGTATCCTCCACCTACCCTTACCTATAGCATGTCTGACAAAGTCTAATGCCTGATACTTCTGTACTACATCTGGAGGCATCAGTTATTGTTCTGAATATTGCTAATATTGCTGAATCATTTTCTAATACATAGTTAACATTTTATGGGAGGGGTCAATCTTTCCTTTTATAAGTGAAAGAGTGGTGCTGTGCTTTCAAAAAAAAAAAGAAATAATAATAAAAAAATAAAAACATTCACCTCTATACTTGGTTTCAACAATGTGTCTTCTGGTCTTTTCCCGGGGTATTCTGTTGTCCAGCTCTCAGCAGTCGGCTCATACAAATTGCATTCTCTGACATTGTTGGAACCCAGCGAGAGGCCAGGAGCTGAAAAACAGCAGAAGTTCTTGATAGAGGACCAGCAGATGCAGCATTGGAACAAATGTCAGTACAGAGGTGACTGTTTTTTTTTTTTTTCTTACAGGCTCTACACCATACTCTCACTAAAAAGAGATGGTAGACAACCCCATTTAAGTCTTTCACACTACTAAACTAACATTATGTTGTTTTAAAGAAAACACCTTGGCATGGGGTGAATGGCTACTAATACTTGTACACAACATTATGCTGAGGAATAAACCAGCTATTGATAAGAAAAAATTCCATAACAGGTCCCAAAGCAGCTGCACAACTATTGTGTCAGGACTAGAACTCCAAGACTCCTGCATCCCAAGCCACAGATCTTCTCATGAATCAAATTTATGTTTTGGACGTCCCTCCAACCTCCCCTATTCCCTGTTCTCTCAGCTTTGGTCCTTGATCTCCTGTTTGTTTCAACCATGTTTAATTAGACTTCCTGTTTAAGCGCTAGCCTTGTACTTCCTCCTTGTGAGATTATTGTGCTCTGTTGGTAATCTAGCATGTTGTGGTGTTCTTCTGTTTGTTCTGGCATCTACTTTAAAGCCTTTGCTTTCTTCCCGGGCTAGCTTCCCGTCTGCTCCTCAAGTACCAAAGCCCGCGGGGCCCCACCCGGGTACCAACTTCTGGCTCTGCGACCCTGCTTCTACAATTGGTCCCAGTTTTGCAAGCAAGACTCCAAAACCCGCCCTTCGCAACGTGGCTGTGCTTTGATTAAAGGGCAAACTCAAATTCGACCCTAATCCAAACGCTGAACAGAATTGATGTTCGCTAATATTCAGAAAAAAATAAAATAATTTGACGTTGAACCCATAATCCTAAATTGAAATTAGTGATTTTTTTTTTACTGAATTTGAATGGGTTAACTTACCTGTTCCTGGCATTCTGGTTTTGCGGCACGCTAATGTCATTTTCGGATCAACGGCACAATAGGGTTACCTAAGTAACATTAAACTAGAAGTGATGTCAGCCAAAAGTGACAGAAAAACTGAAGTCACAAGGCCCCAGGACTGGAAGCACCAGGTAAACGTTATGTAACACATTCAAACCAAGTAAAAAAAAAAATCCTAACATCAGTTTAGGATTCTATTTATGGTTAGGGTTAGATCTTGATTTAGGATTGGGGGCAGAATAAAACAATGTAGGTTCTTGTTCCAAACCTCAATTTTTTTCACATGGTCAATTGAACCATTGCCAAACTAAACAGGGACAAATTTAAGTAACCTGTTGTCCGGGTCAATTCAAAAAAAAAAGATGATACCAAATACCAATAAAATATTAAACTACAAAACAAACTGAATGTAAACACGCCCACTAATCAAAAAAGGTCAAAACTCTCCATGAGATCCGGCGGGGGGGCCACCAATGGAGGGGCCAAACAATCAAGGTCAAACACAAAATGCTATTCCTGGCCCGACGGTTACTTTAATTAAATTTTAATCTGTTCTGTTCCTAAATGGATTTGTGGCTGGCCACACTGCACAGGCACAGCATATCATTCCAAGCAGTGTTTTTGCATCACAGAACTGTAGATGCCATTGGGTTGGGCCAGGGTTATTTTCTTACACCCAGCAGTTTGAAATTATATTATACACATCTGAACCTACAATTTAGAATGTCTCAGAAACATTCACAGTACTGTACAGTTATGGATGTAGCAGAGTTATGCCTCACGTTTATGCTTGACTTTTTCTTTTTCCATTCTAACTCAAGGACAGACATAAAATGAGAAACGTGCAGCTGCATTGGGGACCAGTAGATAAGGTTAATTGTTCGAGATAAATTTGGGTTTTTAAGCTCTTTTTTAGGTCATTTATTATGACCACCAGCCAAAATACAGAATAACTGGCATGTGCAACACAGACAGCAGCTAGTTTTGGGGAAATATCCAATGGGGCCCTGGTAGGGGGTTCAGTTTTGGGGGCCAATGCTGACTGCAGTGCATCCCAACGCTGGATGGGGGGGGGAAGAAATCATTGCACAAACACAATGATCAAGGTGGTCCCACATATGTTCAGTTTTTGGGTTTAAATTTAGGATTAAAGGGGGAAGGGGAGTCTTGATCTGAAAAAGGGAAATTTAAAACACAAATTTTTTTGGTGTGTCTTTCATTTGTATGAGTGGCCCGAGAGAATGCCCGAGAGAAAAAAATATTTTGAGTCCATAATGTTAACCAGTAAATTGTGCAATGATTGCAGAATGTTTGTTCTTTGATGTTTCTCTGTTGACACAACAATGTCCTTCCATTTGATGACGCAGAAAGCCTAACTCATTGGAGAAGGCAACCCTTTGTCATTCAGCGGAGGACCATTTCTGATACTACTGTGTAAACTTAAGCCTTTTTTGCGAACGCAACTGAAGCCTTTTCTGCAGAGGTGGAGTGACCATTTGTCTGCTTAAGAGCCCCATATACAGTAGAGTTAGCTGAACTGTCGTTTTAGACACATATGGTAGACCCCTGATTAGTTTTACTGTGACCTTCTCTGCTGTAGCATGTCTGACTTTGAGCACCTTCATAGCCAATGTACACCCTCATGTCAATGGTACAAGGTGCTCTGTAGTTCCCACATAGCTTATTCTCAATGGTGACACTTGTCCCCTAACTTTACACTTTCACCACAGCAGCACACAGTTTACAAACTGTAGTTTCAGAAATACCCTTTGAAGGATATATGTGTTGACAGCCTATCATATACATTATATACCCCCAACCAAATTTGACAATGACTTCCATGGCTCCACTTTTTTGTTGAAAGCAGGTCCAAATAACTCAACTGTGAAATTTCATGGTTCACAATTACTATTGGATTGTTAGATTGACAAAAGCGGAAGTGCTCTATGATGAGTTGTTGAAAAACAACGAAACCCCCCCCCCCCCAACTCCTCACAAGTACTGTTTGCACATATTTGATACATTTCAAACAAGGTTTTTATGTTATAGTTATGGAGTTGCTCTATATCAGTCTTCTCTTTGTTGTTTTGCACTGCTGAAGATTCAACAAGTATACAACAAGCCATTAAATCTCTTTGTGAATCTTTGTTTCATCTGAACAAATAGTACTTTTCTAATCGATAGTTTGTTTGTTTGTTTGTTTGTTTAACACTTTTTAATCATATTTGAAAGTGTTTGTTATTTTTTTTTTTTTATTTCCCGATTCCCCTTTCTGTTCAGTGATTAAATCCCATCCCCCACGAAAGTTTTAAGAAACAAAATACAAGTCATTGAGAGCACTCTAAAGCTTAAAAAGAATCAAACAAACCTGTAGTATAAAAATAAACAAGCGATCATATATTTAAATCCCCTAGGTGGCTTAAATAGTAGGAAAAAATAATTTTTAAACAAATCAAGAAAATGTAATAAAAAAAATAATTTTCCTATTAAAACAAAACCAAAAAAGAATATGTTTGGTATTGTCATGTCTTTAAAAGTCCAAAACAATAAACTATTACATAGTTTATCACACACAGTAAACACCATAGAAAAATGAAACCCAAATAAACAAAGATGTAAATATATTTTTTTTCCATTTTCACTCCTTTAGAATTTTTGGGGGTTTCTCAATTAATTATTTGGTACATTAAATACTGCCTTCAAAAGCTGTAACTTATTTCACAGAATTTAACCATGCATCAACTTTGTCAATGAAAAAAAATAAAATACTGCTGTTGAAAGGCAGGGATAGAAAACAAAAATGTCAATGCCATAGGTAACAACCACAACCTGTTAAAGGGTTTCCCTCCATACAGAGGCATAACAAGAGAAGCCTAGGTCTCATGGGAAACTCTTGGATGCCATACCCCCTTCTCCACCTCTGACCATGAACATTTATCGGTGCCCGTTAATAACAGTCTTTTGCAGTTTTTTAGATAATACAAGAGTAAATCCTCGATATGTATCCCCACATACTGCTATCAAAAACCCCCACTTCCAAGCCCAACATTCTAAAAATTGCTACACAAAAAACCCTAACTATACCGCAAAACATGACCACAAATTCACTACTTAGTGACGAAAATCCCCCTTAATTTTTTAAAAAGATCGATAAAAAGGGCCCAAAAATTATGCCACATGTGGTAGATACTAAAAAGGCTCTCCCAGCTGTATATTAACTTCATACAGATTAAATATGGTAGATTGCGGGGTATACGGCTCTAGGCAGGCCGGGGACTCCCAAGGGAAAACCGGGCATTTGCCCGGGGGGCCGCTGGGGTCCGGGCCGCAGGGCCCGGGCCCGGACGCCCGCCGGGGAGGACGGTGTTCCCCCCCCGGGGGCCCCCGAGTGCCGGTCTGTGCGCGCTACGGGGCCGCAAGGTGCATCAGCGACCGGACCCCGTGGCGGGGGGCACAGCCCCCCCTCGCCAAAAACACGGCGCATGGGGGTCAGACCCAGCCATGCAGCCATCAGGGCCGCCCCTGCACCCGGGGTGCAAGCAGCGGTCGAGGCTGAACACTGGGATCACTGACCCCGTCTTTTCAGCTCCCGGGAGGCCGGGTGCAGGCGCCGAGTAATGATCACGCGCGCCTGCCCGGGGCCCCGCACTCGCAGTAGGGGCCCCCGGCCCAGAGTGAAGGGAGGAACAGCAGGTGTCCGGGGATATTACGTTTTTTTTATTTTTTTAAACTACTTTCTGCCCTGCGCCTATTGCCCCTGCCCTGGTATATACCCCCCTCCCCTGGTGCCTATATGCCCCGCCTGGCTAATACTGCCCCTGCCCTGGCATATATGTCCTGCCCGGCTGCCTATACTCCCCTGCCCGGCGCCTATATCCCCCTCCCCAACGCCAACTGCCCCTGCCCTGGCTATATACTGACCCGCCCTGCTATATACTGCACTGCTCTAGTGCCTAACTCCCCCCCCTGGCTATATACTACCCTCCCTGGCCCCTATACTGCCCCTCCCCGGCTATATATGCCCCGCCCAAAATACCCCCCCTGTCTCCCTGGCTAAAAATATTCCCCTCCCTCCCCGGGCTATATACCCCCCTGCCCTGGCTATATACCCCCCGCCTGCCCTGGCTATTACTGCCCCGCCCTGGCTGCCTATACTCCCCCGCCCCGGCTAAAAACTGCCCCTCCCCCTGGCTCCCTAACTGCCCTGCCCTGCCCGGGCTATATACCCCCTCCCCTGGCTGCCTAACTGCCCCTGCCCTGGGCTATATACGGCCCCTCCCCTCCTGGCTATAACGCCCCTGCCCAGGCTATATACGCCCCTCCCCGGGCTTATACTGCCCCTGCTCGGCTATATATGCCCCCCCCTGGCTATATACTGCCCCACCCGGCTGCCTATAGCCCCGCCCGGGCTGCCTATACTCCCCCTGCCCGGAAATAATCCCCCTCCCGGGCTATATACTGCCCCCTCCCTGGTGCCTATACTGCCCCTGCCCTGGGCTAACTCCCCTGCCCTAGCTCCCTATACTGCCCCTCCCCGGATATACTGCCCCTCCCTGGCCATACTCCCCCTTTCCCCTGGCTATAACTGACCCTGCCCTGCAAATATACTGCCCCTCCCCTAGCGCCTATACTCCCCTGCCCGGGCTATAAGACCCTGCCCTGGCGCCTTACTCCCCCTGCCCTGGCTAAAAAACTGCCCCTGCCATATACCCCCCCGGGCCCCCCGGTATAATGCCCCTGCCCGGGTATTTTGCCCCTGCCCGGTTTAAATACTGCCCCTCCCCCGCCCTGTCTATATAGGGCCCCCGCCCTGGCTCCTATACTCCCTGCCCTGGTGCCTATACTGCCCTGCCCTGGCTTATACTGCCCCGCCTAACTGCCCTGCCCGGGCTATATATGCCCCTGCCCACGCCTTACTGCCCCTGCCCTGGCTATAACGCCTCTCCCGGTCCCTAAATAGCCCTGCCTGGCATAACTGCCCCTCCCCTGGCTTTTTAAACGCCCCTGCCCAGCCCTATACTGCCCTGCCCGGTATAACTGCCCCGCCCTGGCGCCTATACTCCCCCCTGCCCTGGCTATAACTGCCCCTTGCCTAACTCCCCTGCCCGGGCTATATACTGCCCCTGCCCTAGCCCCTAACTGCCCCTGCCCGGGCTATATACTGCCTCTGCCCGGCTCCCTATAATAGCCCTCCCCTGGCTATATACTGCCCCTGCCCTGGCTATATACTGCCCCTCCCCTAGCTGCCAAACTCCCCGCCCGGGCTATATATGCCCCTGCCCGGGCTCCTTACTGCCCTGCCCTGGCTTATACTGCCCCCCCCCTAACTGCCCCTGCTCTGCCCTGGCTATAAACTGCCCCGCCCGGCATAACTGCCCCTCCCTGGCTAATACCCCCCTGCCCTGCCCGGGCTTATACTCCCTACCCTGGCGCCTTACTCCCCCTCCCCGGGCTGCCTATACGCCCCTGCCCGGCTATAAACGCCCCTGCCTATACTGCCCCTGCCGGGCATATATTGCCCCTCCCAAGCTGCCTATACTGCCCCTGCCCTGGCATATACGCTCTCCCCGGCTGCCTAAATACCCCTCCCCCTGGCTATTACTGCCCCCCCCGGGTAAACTGCCCCTGCCCGGGCTGCCTATAATACCCCTACCCGGGCTATATACTGCCCCTGCCCTGGCTGCATATAAAGCCCTGCCCTGGTATAACTCCCCCTGCCTGGCTCCATAATAGCCCTCCCCCTGGCTATATACGCCCCTTTCCCCGGCTCCCTAAATACCCCTCCCCTGGCTATTATGCCCCTGCCCGGGCTGGCTATACTTGCCCTGCCCTGGCTATATACTCCCCCTCCCCCTGGCTTATGATCCTCCCCCTGGCATATGATCCCCCTGCCCGGTACTGATACCCTCCCGGGCTTTAATGATGCCCTCCCCTAGCTACCTATACCCTCCCTGGCTCCTATCCCCTGCCTGGCTATATGTCCCCCTGCCTGGCTACCTATACCCTGCCCTGGCTATTGATGCCCTCCCCGGGCTACTGATACCTGCCTGGCTACCATACCTGCCGGGTATATGTGCCCTGCCCTGGCTACCTATACCCTCCTTGCTACCTATCCCCTTTCCGGGCTTTTGTGCCCTCCCCGGCTACTGATACCCCCCCTGGCTACTGATACCCTGCCCGGGCTCCCTATACCCTGCCTGGTACCTAACACTTCTGGCTATATGTCCCCTGCCCGGGCTACTAAAACCCTCCCCCTGGCAAACGTTCCCCTGCCCTGGCTACTGATCCCTGCCCGGGCTATGATTCCCTCCCCTGGCACTGTTTCCCTCCCCCTGGCTATATGATGCCCTGCCCTGGCACCTATCCCTGCCCTGGCTATATGAGCCCGCCCGGCATATGATGCCCTGCCCTGGCACCTATGCCCTGCCCGGGTTTATAGATGCCCGCCCGGATACCTATCCCTGCCCTGGCTTATGATGCCCTGCGGGGCTACCTATCCCCTCCCCCTGGCTATTGATGCCCTGCCCGGGCTCCCCTATAATAGCACTGCCTACCATAAAATTTCCTTGGTGCCTATAATAGCCCCCCACCTATACACTGCCCGGCTCCCCTATACACTGTCCTCCCGCTTATACTGTCCCGTCTGCCTATAAGGGCTCTGTCTCCCTGTATACTGCCCTGTCTCCCTGTATACTCCCTGCCTGTATACTGCCCCTCCCTACCTGTATACGCCCCTCCCCTCCCTCAACTGCCCGCCGCCTGCATACGGGCCCTCCCTCCTACATACTGGCCCTGCCTGCCTAATGGGGGCTACCTTTTTAAAATGCCATTTTGACATTTTTTATTTCTAATTTTTAGGGAAAAACAGACGCTTTTTTGGGGAATTAAAGGGAAAAGTGCTGGAAAAAGAGGGAGTTAAGATGTATTTGTGGGAAATTCTACAGGGACGAGTAGTGACCACTAGAAGAAGCACTGCATGCTGTACCGACAGAGAAAAAATGGGAAAGGGAAACTCATTAGGGGAAACAACATGGAGGTTTGGGGGAGTAGGAGAAGAAAAGGGAAAAGAAAACTCCCCCCAGAGTTACGTCTCCTGTGAGTCTCTGCTGTCGGGGTAATTTACTTCTGTGTTAGTCAGTGTTATTCAGGATGGTGACCCCCACTACGTGATTGGTGGGTTTTAGGGTTTTGTTGGGGCTTATGTATGTCAGTTTTTGGGCTTGTCCCGGGTTGTAAAGCAAATGCACACCGGGCCTGTGAGAGGGGTTTTCTCTGCACCACTGTTTCTCTCTTGCTTTTGTGAGGGGGGGTCTCACACAAGCGGTTTTGGTGCATTTTTTTGATGGTTTTTTGTGGAGAAATGTTCAGCATTAAAGCTCTGCCTTTCGACAAAACCCCCCGAAAACCCCTCAAAAATGCACCAAAAAAAGCTCCGTGTGAAAGCAGCCTTTATAGGAATTTTTTTTAGAAAGGGCGGGTGCGAGAAAAAGGGACACTTTTTAAGCGGAATTGTTTTTGGGTGCTGGGGGCTTATGCCAGGGCTGTTTTTATTCCCAGCCGGCCCGTCCCGCAGGATACGTGATTACAGTGCATGACATTTTTTTACTCCGTTGACATTCTCTGACAAGGTTTTTACTTTTCCTTTTCTCTGCTCTGGGCCAACTGCAAGAGTCACCACTCGTCCCGCAGATTTTTGGGCACAAATTCTCAAATTATTTTCTTTTCCAGCACACCCTCAAATGCCCCCACCTTTGTCCAAACTTGCAAAGGGTGGGAGAACAGGTACAAGCAATGGCTTAGGGCATGTTCACATGACGGGTTTGCGGCACGGGCGCTAGGTGTGGTCGCGGCGCAAGTGGGGCATGGTTTGGGGCGGGCTTGCGGGGAGGGGTTTTCCCCAAAACAAATTTGTAGGGAGGGGGAAAACCGCGCCCCCAGCCGCCCCCACCGGGGCACCCCCGCGGCGCCCCCCGCAACATCATGTGGGCCCCCATGCTGAGGGCCCCCGTATTGAAATGAATAAAAAATTAAAAAAAAAACAACCCAAAAATTCCTAAAAAATGTGTTTAACTAAAATGGAAATTAAACAATGACTCATTTTTTTTGGGACCATTCCCCTTTAAAATTTGTGCTGAGGGGA
>JAODAL010065981.1:0-17969 GCA_025379985.1 Phyllomedusa bahiana
TCCCGTTCTTTTGATCATTTGCCCCCAGGTGCCCAGGAATTGAAGGGTGAAGCGATTCTAATAGCGGCGGCAGTCATGTGCGTGTCATACTAAAACACAGCATTGTATGAAGACCAAGCCAAGCTCCCTCTGCATATATTCAAGCATGGCACAACGTTCTACAGCACCATACAGGCTCTGTGCAGCCTGGAAATAGCTGTTTTTTAACGTGATTCGTCCCGAAGTAATTCGAACCGAAACGGATTTTGACGGAAAATTCGGCGAAGTCGGCAAGCCGAATTTTTGAGAAACTCGCCCATCTCTAGTCTGGATACATTTCTAGATGTAATGATATAACAAGTTATAGTGACCAGGATTCTGGAGAAGGGTCTGGATACATTTCTAGATGTAATAATATAACAAGTTATAATAACCGGGATTCTGGAGAAGGGTTTGGACTCATTTCTAGATGTAAAAATAGAAGAAGTTATAGTGACCGGGATTCTGGAGAAGGGTCTGGATACATTTCTAGATGTGGTAATATAACAAGTTATAGTGACCGGGATTCTGGAGAAGGGTCTGGATACATTTCTAGATGTAATAATAGAACAAGGTATAGCAACTAGGATTCTGGAGAAGGTTCTGGATACATTTCTAGATGTAATAATAGAACAAGGTATAGTGACTAGGATTCTGGAGAAGGGTCTGGATACATTTCTAGATGTAATAATAGAACAAGGTATAGTGACTAGGATTCTGGAGAAGGGTTGCTCATGCAGGGATTTATTCTCATTGCCAGATTGGAGTTGGAAAGGAATTTTTTTTCTAAAATGAGGACAATTGGCTTCTACTCATGTTTTTTAGGCCTTCTTGATCAGCACTATAGTACAATAGGCTGAATTGGATGTACTTGTACTTGTATCTTTTTTTAGCCGTACAATCTTGTAGAGCACCATTATTAAAGGCTTGAACAATACAACCCGATATCTTAGTAGTCCAGTCTGGCCCTTCCTCCTCCCTCAGGGTGCACATAAATGTTAGTCTTCCACAAGATTTTTTGGGTTTTTGCTTTTATTGTAATTGCTTGCTAGTTCTACTGGCTCGACAGAGTACAGTGAGCCTCCCCTAGGGGCCCCTGAATCAATCAAGCTGAGCCCATCCAAATCTGATCTTTCCTCCGTTTTCCGTTTATCTGTAATCTCGGAAACACCTGAGATCTTAAACCAGGACTTAATTTCACCATACCTAATCACACGGGTATGCTACCTTATAGCATTTGTTCCTGAAACCTGATTGTGATGTGATGACAGTTTTTTATTGTTTACTTGTATGTTGTGGCTGTGTGGAAATAAAGCTTTCTCTACATCCCTCAGCAGCACAACAATGGGGTATTTCTGCCATTGAGAACTGATAGAACAGATGGAAATTTTGAGCAGGACCCTCCTGTCCACAAAACTTATTTTAACTAGACGACTACTCTTTTCAATGGCCGGATAACCCAGCATACAGTGTGTTTTCTTTAGTCTTCTGTCCAAAAAGTAAAGACCCTCGGTCCTGTTTCCCTAAAAAAGCCTTCTTACTGGCCATCACATCTGCCAAACATGTCAGTGAGCTGCAGATGTTCTCTTGTATAGAGCTCTTCAATAATTCCGACCAGACCAGGTCTTGATTAGATACTTATAGTGTTGGACTTGGGGTGCCAGGTGCTGACCAGAAAATCTGATTCTTGGGGCCCACCAGTGGAGTTGATTCTTGGGGCCATCAGTGGAGTTGATTCTTGGGGCCACCAGTGGTATTGATTCTTGGGTCCACCAGGGCAGATGATTCTTGGGGTCCAAGAAAAACAATGTGCCATATCACAAAACTGTTTTTAAAAACTTCACAAACACTTTATTTAAGCCGTTCCTTTAAAATTCGTAAGCCATACAACTTTTTCAATAGTGCAGCTTTCTTCCCTGTATAGGGAAGAAAAATGTTGGACACTAACTAAAAGGATGCAGTAATGCATGTCAGGTATCCTCCTATTTTCTTCTTTTATGAAGGAAAGCTGCACTATTGAAAAAGTTGCATGGCTTACGAATTTTAAAGGAATGGCTTAAATAAAGTGTTTGTGAAGTTTTTAAAAACATTTTGTCATATGGCACATTGTTTTTCTGAGACTGACTAAAGCGTGGCTGGAGACCTGCATATGTTGCCACTAGGAGGATACACTTATGTATACTAAGTAGCGCTATATATTTTAAAAAGTGATTCTTGGGGTCCACCAGTGGAGTTGATTCTTGGGACCCACTATTGGATCTGATTCTTGGGGCCCATCAATGGAGTTAATTCTTGGGCCCACCAGTGAAGTTGATTTTTGGGGTCCACCAGTGGAGTTGATTTATGGGTCTCACTAGTAAATTTGATTCTTGGGGTCCACCAGTTGCATTGATTCTTGAGGTACATAAGTGGAGTTGATTATTAGAGTCCACCAGTCAATTTAATTAATAAAAACAAATATATTTATATGTAGTGGCTCACCCAATAGTCATGGCACCAGTACAGGCAACCACTTAGTAACTAGGATCAAGCTGCGGACACCGTTGGCTGCAATGGTCCAAATCAAAGCACACTTATAAATCCAAAAGGAAAAATGTCCAGCAGCATCCAAATAAAGTTACTTTATTTCAGTTATAATCCATAACAGAGGGTAAGATAAATAAATGCCACACTTACGCGCTTCAGACAAAAGTCCTTGCTCAAAGCTAATGAGCTAATTAGAACCTGTCTGTGCTTGGAATCGGCCAAAAATCTTCTGGAGGTTTCTTCTGGAGCAAGCACTGGGACTTGTTTTCATTTATCCTGTCCCATGAGAGCAGGAGATGTTTATCTAAAGTCCATAAGCTAAAGTAAACAAAAGTAATTAGTCTCCTTTATTTGTAAGATCAGATAACACTCCAGCTCTCAAGCTTCCAGCAGTTCTGTGTGCTGACATCTTCCCTGCTATCATATAAGACAAACACCAAGAGAGAGCAGGGCAGAGCAGGTCAGTGCGGAGTGCAGGTCAACAGAAACCCCATGCGGAACGTAAAATTTCTTTTTTCGCCAAGAAAGAAAAATAAACAAAGCAATCTATTTGGAAAATGTCTTAATTTCCGTCCCAAAAATGTTGAAACATAATCTTTGTAGTGAGACAACCCCTTTAAGTTTTCATGAAATATCTAATGCTTTCAGACCTTGTCCAAGGCATTGCGCTATTTGACACCTTTTAGTAGCCATTAGATCCTTTTTCTTTTCCATATTGCTAGAAACGTGTGGCTGCTTAATACTGTGGAACTCCTTTTAAGTAGATTTCCCCCTAAATTTGGGCAAACTACATATCACATGATTTTTAGTGATCCAAAAAGCCCTAAAACCAAACGCAGCCCGGATTTTATTGAAATACAAAAATTTTTTTTTAGAAAATTTAAAAAAATTTTGCATGAAATTGTAACACAGTGTATATGATATATTAATTCTATTACAAACCTTCAAATCTCTGCTAAACAAGATAAAAAAAAAATAATAAAAAAAGGGCATCCAGACTGGAGGAAGCTGACTCACTTCCCGACTTGGGAGCTCAATGACAACACATATCAGTAGCCCCCCTAGTGGGTCTCAGCAGACAGATTTATCGGAAACTCTGTCTATACAAGAATTTAAAGTTTCAAAAGAATAAAAAAATTCTGCTCCCCACAATAATACAAAAATAATTTTAAAAATAAATAGAACAAACTTGGATCTTTAATAAAAAAATTATTTTTTTTTTTTGCCGCATTCGGAGGAGCTGGGTTTTCTGTAGGCCGAAAATACACTGATATTAATTTTAAAAATTTTCCTTTTAAATTGTTTTTTAAATACCATTCACCCAATAAAATATAAATTTTCCCTGGAACGTATGCAAAAAACTAATTTTTATTCCACTTTATTGTCCCTTTTGTCCCTTATTATGAGCTCACAAAAGTTGTGTTGTGAAAGAAAAGTGGGTAAAAATTATCTGTCTGTCCTTATCCCCCAGGTGTAGATAAAGCAGGCTGTATGTATATACAGTAGAAAACCCGAAGTTTCCCCCACATATAGAAAGCCCCATCGCATGTTTTTCTCACTTCTGACAGAAATCAGAATAAACCTTCCACTTTTTTGATCAATTAGGGCAAATTTTTTCTATTTGCCCAAAAGCAAAAAAAATGAGAGAGAGAATTTTTTTAAGGGCTTTTTTATTACAAAGGTTCCAAAGTTTCCATCCTTTTAAATTAGTTTTTGGGGGTAGCTTTCCCCTTAAAACTTTTAGGACAGGCTCAAACTTTTGGATCCCTTCCACAAGCTTCTCACAGCATTTTTGGGGGAAAAATTTGGCCCCTTCCCCTGACAGAAACGGGTGTAACGACCAATTTTTCTGTAGGTCCCCTTTGCCGTTTCCGGGCCCTTTTTTCACCCTTTCCCCATAAATTTTAAATGGGTTTTGAGAACGGGAAACTTTGTGAGGGCCGCTCCAAACTTTTAAAAATATACCATGCCCGAATAGCCCAAAATAAAATCTCATAAAATTTTCCCTTTTAGAAATATTTTTTTTAATGTTTTCTTTAACATATTCAAAACATACAAATTCCAAAATATAAAAAAATTAAAAAGGTAACCTTTTTTTCCCCCTTCTTGTATTTTGGGATACAGAGTTTCAGCAGCTTTTTTTTTGGGCTTGTTTTTGCCTGAGCAAGTTCACAGCTCCCACTTTAAACTTCTCATTCCGCCCTGGGAAAAACCCCACACCGGGCAATTTTTGGGGGCCCCCCCCCCTTTGTCAACATATCGGATGCGGGTTGTTACAATGTATAAATACTTTTCCCAAAACAATTTAATTAAAAACATGTTAAAAAAAACCCCCGAACACAATTTATGGGGTAAAAAAATTATTTTTTTCAAAATCCAAACTTTTAATCGGGAAATCTTTTTTTTTAAAGCATTTTCCTCAACTTCTTTTAAACCCAGGGAAAAAAAAAAAATTAAACTTGGGTTCTCCTTAAGCCACTTTTTTAACCATTTGGCGGGTAGTTCGGGTCATTGTCCTTTTGGAAGACCCTTTTCCCTCTAAAACTTTAAACTTCCGGGCTGATGCCCCTTGAGATGTTGCTTCAGTTTTGGGCCACATAATCTTTTCCTCATGATCCCACCCTATTGTGTAAAGCACCAGTCCCTCCTGCAGGGAAAACAACCCCAAAAACATGATGCGCCCCCTCCCCCCGTGTTTCAACCCGTTTAGATGGTATTTTTGGCTTCCAAGTTTCTCCCTTTTTCCCCCCAAAACATAACATAAACATTATTGGGCAAACAGTTCAATTTTAGTTTCGTCAACCACGGCATGTCCCCCAAAAAAAGGGAGTCTTTGTCTCTGGCATTTACAAACATGAAAACTGGCCTTTTTTATGTTTCTTTTTCAGTAAAAGGCTTCTTCTTGGCAGATGGCCTTTTAGCCCCTTCCCGGATACATAGTCCCTGTCACTGTGGGTAATGACACAATCTTTTCCCGTTTTCCCCTCAGCATCCTTTTAACCCAAATCTTTTTTCTTTTTTTCTTGGTTTTATATGCACATGCCCGACCAAGGACGTTCATCTCTGAACACAGAACCCCTCCCTTCCCGAGCGGTAAGATGGCTGGACATTCCCAAAATTGTTTATACTTGTGGGATAATTATTTTTACAGATGAACAAGGCACCTAAAAGGTATCCCGGAAAAATTTCCCCCCAAGGAAAGATCCAGACTTTTGCAAGTCCACATTTTTCTTTCGATATCTTGGCTGATTTTTTTTAACCTTTTTTCCCTGATTTACACACAGAAGCATTTTGTTTTTGGTGTGATGTAAAAAAACATCCAAAATTTTTTTGGCAATAAACCCAAAATTCCAAAGACCTGACAACAAACATATGGGTGGTTTCCCCAAAAGGTTTTAAAAGGGAGAGTAATCCCAGTGTATGGAAACTTTTGACTTTGCAGAAAGTCAATAAAAATAAAATCCCTTTAAAGAATTCTCTCCCCTTATTCGGGCATTTGGCAAATATAAATAATTTTGGTTCCTAATTGACCTAAACGGGGAAAGGTTTTTCTGATTTCATGTCGGGAAGTGAAAAAACCTGCAGATTGGTTTTTTATATAGTGATGGAAACTTCTGGTTTAAAACTGTTATTCATACTGTGTAGTACCATTTACATGGGTGTAACTTTAAGGGTACAAGGGGGGACTTGCCCCCCCACTTTTTTCTGGTAGGGACGGTCCCCCCCCCCCCTTTTCCCACTTCAAAAAAATATAATCCATATAAAGCAGAAAACGGTAAGGGGGGAGAGCAGAGCACAGGGAGAAAGAATTAAACCCCTTTTTAACCCCTATATTTCGTGCACTTGGGGGACAGCATGGTAGCACCCTCAATGTCAGTGCAGTTTGGGAAACCCGCTGATTGGTAAACAGAGTCACGGGGGTATTTTTCCTCCCATTGTATACTATTTTCCCCTAGCTCAGCCCTCACAGAAAAGAAGGAAGCTTTTGCTAAATGCCAACTGCACCAGAACAGGAGACAGGTAAGAAGGGAAAAGGGCCAGGCTTGTGTGTGCATGTGAGAGGAAATTTACTGTATAGGAGATGTGATATACTGTACATCACTGTCTAGCCTTCCCTTTTTCCCTCCAATTCCCGGGGGAAAATTTAAAGTAATGTGGCCCGGGCCCCAACAGCTTTTTTTAGAAGTGGGGCTGGCCAGCGCTACTTCTAAAACCCCCAGCATATACAGAGTGTACATACCCCCCACTAATGCCGGTGACATATTTTAAAGGGGTACTTTCACGGAAAGAAGAATGCTGTTTCGGGGACAGTTTCAGTGCTGATCTCCCTCAAACCAGCGCCCAATCCGGCAAAAAACTGTTTTACATTATACTTTTATGTAAAATCGTGTCTCGTTTAGAGACATTAAATTTACTTGATATTTCCACTACGTCAGCACCTACAAAGTATTCTTTTGAGGCTTTTCCACACTAACACAGGATAGGGGGCGAAACTTCCTTGGGCAGTCTGAGTCTTTTGTTCACACAATTCTACTTTTGAAACCCAAAATTTTAACAAGCAAAGAACTGTCATTTTTCTGAAAAACCGTCATGTGAACCCACCCTAATGTGTAGGAGTCTGTGCTCAATATATGTATTATACACAACAATTTCTGGGATCCCTTGTCTAATGTATTAGTCTGGGGGATACAGTGTGTAATTAAAAATCTCTGAGGTATGGTTAATATTAACTCTTATAAGTTTGTTATGTAATCTGGGGTATGGTGTAAATAATCTTTGTTGTACAGTGTGTAATGTAATCTCTTGGGTACAGTAATAAGCAGTAATATCTGGGTACGGGTGAAACTAATCTCGGGGTCACAGTGGGTAACGTAGTAATCTCTGGGGTACAGGAGAATGTAATCTCGGGGGTCAGGGGGTAATGTAATCTCTGGGTACAGTGTAATGTAATTTCCGGGTAAGGTTGTAAATGGGGAATCTCTGGGGTACAGTGGGTAAGAATACTAGAAAATAGTGTGTAATGTGTACTCTGGGGTACAGTGGTAATGTAATATTTAGTGTATGTGTGAAATTATAACCTCGGGGGTACGTGGGTAATGAATATCTAGTGATGGTGTGTAATGTAGTAATCTCGGGGGTACAGTGAAATTAATCTCGGGGGGTACAGTGTAAATATAATACTGGGAACGGTGTCATTAAATCTCTGGGTACAAGAGAAATGTAATTCTTTTTCTATGGTTCAGTGTGTAATATAAACATTTTGGAGTCAGTAAATTATATTTTTTCTTGAGTACAAGTGCAATTCATTTGAAGGTACATTATAAGAATTACGTGTCACCATGTGTAATATAAAACATTTCGGTGTAGGTATGCAATAAAAACTTTTGGATTACAGTATTGACATAAGTTTTTCCCTGGGGGTTTAGTGAGTTTGGGGGTTTTTTTATTTTCCTCATTCTGTTGTTTTTAACAAATTAATGGAGTCGTAAAGGGGGAGGGGAGGGTTAAAAAAATTTTGCTGCATTGCACAACTTTTTCCCCTTTTTCCATCTAGGGGGGGTAATATTCAGGTGGGCTGGTTCAGTTTCATTGTCAGGGCTGCTTCGAGTCCCATTCCACTCTAAATTTGAGCAATTAGAAGCCATTCAAAACCCTTTAAACGGTTTGTACCTAAAGTTTTTTGCCATAAAACTCTGCCCGGACCTGCTGGGGGGCTACAGCACTCCCCAAAATCCTACTGGGTTAGGGGGGGCCACTTAACTGCGGGGAAAGAGGAGGGGGGAGAAGGGGGAAGGGAGGGAAAGTGAAAGGGAAGGCGGTGAAGGAGGGGGGGAGGAATAGAAAATAGGGGAAAAGGGAAAAATTGGCCCCCCCCCCCACTTTTTGAACCAAAGTTACCCCTGCGACAACACTAGTTTTTTTTGAATTTCCCCAAAGTCTATATGTAAACCCTCCCATTTCTCATCATTATTTGGTAATACCCTCTCCCATCAAATTCCCCTCAATAAGGGGAGAGTGGTCTATTTAAATTTAAATGTTTTTGCCTTTTGGCTGTATTTTTTTTTTGCATTTTATAGAAGGAAACAAAAATTTGACACTAAGGTACATGTATGAAAAGGGCTGCGTCAGTTTTCTCGGAAAAAAAGCTATCCTACCCTGTTTATAGATGTATGAACAGACACCTCAAATTTTGGGCATAAAAGGCGCCAGAGCAGCACTTTTAGTGCGTCAAAGTTTAGGTGCATTCTTGGGGGGAGGTACGCACCATTTCAAAAAATTAAACCCTTTTTATACTTCTTTGATCCCCAAACTTGGCGCAGAAATTTTGAACACCCATCCAGGGAAAGGCGGTGCCTGACCAATTTGGGAAATTTTTGGCTCTACCTGCCCTGTATTATGACCTGCAGAAGAACAGCCAGACCGGGGTAAAGGTGGTGCCTGACCAGCTTTGGTATTGGCTCAAACACTGCCGTATTATGACCTCAGAAACCAACCAAACCCGGGGGTAAAGGTGGTGCCTAAGCCAACTTGTCGATTGGGTCACACGTGCCTTATTTTTCCTGCAGAAGAACAGCGGCCCAGGGTAAAGGTGGTGCCTGACCAGACTTGTGTATTGGCTTACAACTGCCCTGTATTATGACCTGCAGAAGAACAACCAGGGTAAAGGTGGTTCCGAGCCGACTTGGGGAAAGGCTCTAACTCCCCTGTAATATGCCCTCAAAGATCACCAAACCAGGGAAAAGGTGGTGCCTGAGCCAATTTGTGGTATTACTCTCACTGCCTTATAATGACCTGCGAAGAACAGCCAACCAGGGGTAAAGGGTGGTGCCTAACCAGACTTTGGGGCATTGGCTCTACACGGCCCTGTATTAGACCTCAGAAAAACAGCCAGACCAGTGTAAAGGTGGGCCGAGCCAGACTTGGGTTTTGGCAAAACACTGCGCCTGTATCTGACCTAAAAAAAACAGCCAGACCAGGAAAAAGGGGGCCCCTGACCAGACTTTGGTTTTACCTTACACTGCCCTGTATGATGACCTGCAGAAGAACACCCAACAGGGTAAAGGTGGTCCCTGAGCCAGACTTGTGGTATTGGCTTTACATTTTTGCCTTATGTAGACCTCAGAAACCAACCAGACCGGGTAAAGGGATCCTGAGCCAGACTCGTGATTTGGCTCTACACGCTCTGTATTATGACCTGCAGAAGAACAGCCAACCAGGGTAAAGGTGGTGCCTGACCAGACTTGTGGTATTGGCTCTACACTGCCCTTATATATACCTGCAGAAGAAAGCCAGACCAGGTAACGGGGGTGCTTAGCCAACTTGTGGTATTAAATCTATACTGCCGGTATGTATGACCTGCAAAGAGCAGACCGGGGTAAAGGGGTGCTTGAGCCAGACTTGTGGTATTTGCTCTACACGGGCATTTTAGAAAGACCGCAAAAAACACCCCCAACCCAAGGTAAAGGGGGTCCCGAGCCGGACTTGTGCATTGGCCACACTTTTTTAGACCGCAGTAAATATTTTCAAACTTTTTGCGCCTCTACACGCCTTAAAGTGATTTTGAACGGGCCTGCACGCCAACTTTCATACAGTTGCCGGGAAAGGGGGGGTTTAGGGCTATTCTCTTCCATAAGGAAGAGATGGCTTCAGAATTTTTAATATTGGTTATTACGGTTAATCAAAAACCCTTTGTCCACGACCCAAAAACAGCTCACACACTTGATGGTTTTAAAATTTAGTAATTTTTTTGTTCAATAAAAGGAAGACCCATTTCGTGGTGAACACTTCATCAATTTTATGCAACAATGGAATAAAAGGGGCTCAATTAATATCCTAAAAAAGCCCTAAATGTGCGCGGGGAAATTGTGCAATAGCGGGGAATTAAATGGAGCTCAAAATCAAAATAAAATCATTCAATACATTTTTATACACATAAAACTTATTCTGGAGGTGGGAAAGTTGGGAAAAAAACATTTATATACACATGCAACGTTTGGATGGGGGGGAAATTTTTAATAGTCATTTTTTTCTAAATGGGCGTAGTTCATCTTTTGGATACAGAGGCATATGTAGACGTATTAACTTATAACATTGTTGCCACAAATGGATAAATGGAACAACCTGCTAGCAAGCCGATTTATTTGGTAGGACAAACAAATAAGGGTAAGTTAACATGGAATATTTGCAGGGCGTATGCTTATTGAGTGCCATGATTACCTACCCTTACATGTCAATTCTTTCAGGAAAGTGAATGGGGGCCGGGCCAGAGCGTTATTTAACACCATGTGACCATACCCTAATAATGATTTCTTTAATGCTCTATATTAGATTTCTTTGATGCTTTAAATGGGCAAGGGTTTTTGAATGGGTTATTACTCCATAGTAACCCGTAAACTAATATACTGTATATATACAGTAGATTTCATATAGTAAGCAACAAAAATGTTGTATTTTGTATGTTCTAATTTTTTTTTAAAAGGGGGATGTGAGAGTTATTTTTTTTAGTGTATAAGTTCTGTTACTTTATTAAAGGGGGTTGTCTCACCCCCCGTTTTACAGAGCCGAAAGCAAACTTTCATTGACCTCTTTTCTCTTTCTGGGCATGCGTAGTGGATCTTAGCATGATTAGCTATCAGCTCCCAAATTTAAAGGTCTTCTAATTTCTTTCAGAGAGCAGGGGAGGGTTTACTAATGCATAGGACTACGAGTAAAAAATAAGCAAAAGTAATTAGTCTCCTTTGTTTTTTAGATCAGATAGCACTCCAGCTGCCAGCAGTTCAGTGTGCCATCCTATGTGATGATGTCATCCCTGCTATCAGATAAGACAAACACAGGAAGGGGCAGGGGAGAGCTCGTAACCTAGAGAAACCTATGTAACTCAAAACTGATAAAAAAACTTTTATCTCCTCAACAAGAAAAAAAAACAAAGCAATGATTTGAAAATGCTTCCATTTACATTCCCTACTGTTGAAAGCTATTCTTTTATGAGAAAACCCCTTTTAAAATCCAGTGGGGAAAAATTTATTTTCCTTAATTTTTGGAGTAATCCATAGCCAAGAAAATTTATTTTCAATGCTTTAAAGAACTCCCCCCTTCTCCTTTGGCCATTCCAATTAAAAAAAGATTTCTTGATAGGGCGGGTCTGCCCCTGCTTAGCGGGGGCGTGTTTTTAAAAAGCTCCGTGTTCATCTGCTAAAAAAGGGGTTTAAAAAAAACCCAAATTATGGGGTCCAAGCGTGGCAAACGTCGGAGCAGAACCGCATCCAACCCACCTGAGGACGAGGTGCGGGCGCCATCTTTGGAGAGAGCGAGGAGGCCGAGTCTTCCGCCTGCTAGTGAGGAGAGGCACCAACGGCGGTCAACGCGGCAGACGGAGCCGCAGCAACACCACTCAGACCTTTTCCCCGGGCCCCGTTGTGGGGCGCAGCGCGGAGAAAATGCCGGCCCTAGCACGCCCACGACAGGAGCGAGGAGAGCTCAAACCTGCGGCGGCGCCCCAAGCGACCAGCCTCCCTCTCCACGTGCCCTTGACCCCCAGCCCTCACGCCACACGCAGCGGGAGGCATGAACTCCGGTCCCCTGGACTTCAAGGTAATCAGAGCCGGGCGCCGGGGGTCGAGATGGCTGACAGTATGCAGGCCTCAGGGACTATTGGGGGGGGGGGATGTCCCCCGCACGGCACCCTGCGGCGGCCTCTTCACCACCAACAACCCAGTAGAGGCCTTGGGAGGGAAAGAGGGGGCCCTACACTCATTGCAAAGCCCACTAGGGCCCACTATGGGCAACGCCACAACCCACCATTATTCCGCTCCCAAACCCCGAGGGGACTCCCCCTCTGCTGCCCGGGATGGGAGTCTCCCCACAGGAATGGGCACCCCCCATAGGCCCCCCCCCGAACTCTCCACAGCAGGGCCTTCTCTGGGGAAATCTCGAGGTCCACACCATCTCAAGACTCACTGTACACGTATACCGCCTCAAAGCCTTGCGGTCCTCAAGCATTAACCAAACTGCAGGGCCCTTTTTCATTACTACCAGCCAAAGCGATCTCCTGCAAATAGCTCAGGATCTCAATCACCGGAGTAGCATCTTCAACCGTTAACAGGGCGTTTTCTTTTCTCAACAAAATCAAATGCTTGAGGAACAGCAAGAGAGTTGATCAAAATTGGGGGACATGCGGCCCCTATGACGCACAGAAAAACCTCCACCCCAAAATTTTATTAGCCATGGATGATCTTTAAAAAAAACAGGAGAACAACACTGCATCCGGCCTCCCTGAGTCCATAAAAACACAGACCTACCGTTCCTCATAAAACTATTCAAAAGATCAATTTAGGCAAAGACCTTCGGACCTATTGAAGTTTACAAGCAAAAATCGCCCCGCCCCACCCCCCTTGAGAAGCCAAACTTTTTGACGTTTCTGCAAATTCATCATTTTCCCTTTTAAAAAAAAGATAAGCAAAGAGCGAGACGGGCCGCTCTACACCTTTTTAGGGCGCAAGTTCCCTCTTCCCGGATCTGTCCAGGTCCACTCTTCTGCTCCGGTCGCCGCTGAAGCCATTGCTGGCGGTGTTGCAGTCTCATGGTATCCCCTACAGATGGGGCTTTCCGTTTGCCTTACAGGTCCATAGGGGTGAGGAGCTGCTTGTGATCCGGTCCCCGACCGACTTGCCACCTTTTCTAACGGCCCTGGACCTGCCTCCCATTCCACTGCCAGATTGGTTAGCAATGTTTGTCTCTCCCATTTCCAGCTACAATGGTGGTTCACAGTCATCTTACTGACGGCAGGGCTCTCAGAGGTCAACACTGCCGCAGAGGGATCGCAGCCCCTGAGGAGAGCGACAAGCCGGGAGGACGTAAGGGGCATGTTGCGGTCTAGCCTGCCTAACAAATTATTTTATGGGTACTTTCATTTGTTTCCACCCTGACTGCTCAATGGTTATGTGAAATCATTTATTCGGACCCGCTTTAGGCCCATAGCATAATGGTGCCTGACTGTTTTTATTATTTTTTTTTTCTCTTCCCTCTCTCTTCCCTCCCCATTTTCTCTCCTATCACTCTGCTCCCCACTCCCCCCTTCTCCCTTTTTTTTCTCTTCCCCCTTGGTCTTCTTTTCGCTCTCTCCTGTTGCGTTTTCCCTGGGTTTTTTCAAGAAACGGGCACCAGCTTTAGTTTTTCAGAAACTTTTCACCCCTATCAGCTTCTGCGCGTCATGGTCCTCACGACTACAGTAATGTCTGATGCCCAGGGACACCGACTAGCGGTAGTTGATATTGTATAATATGAAAGCTTTCCTAGGTTATGATAGTATGTTTTTTTTGATGTGTGTTGCACTTTCTATGCATGTGAGCAGCCATGACCCCCAAATAGGTTTGGATTACAGCGCCCGGAGCTGGCCCTCCGCAGCTAGGATGCTGCAAAATTTAGAAGTAATGCTGTTGGAGTTAATGGGAGACTGTGGTGGGAGTTCTTCCCAAGTGCTACATGTTACATGGTTTGGTTATAGTTGACCGAGAGAGGGCCAGAAAATGATGTGGTCCACTTCAGAGATCTTGCAATGTTTCCTGTCTGATGTACCATGACATCGATAAAGGTTACCTCCTTCAATGTGAAGGGGTTTAATGTCCCAGAAAAACGGTCCTGGATACTGTGCGAAATGCACAAAAACAGGTCACACACTTTATGCCTGCAGGAGACACATTTTATCTTGAATCAGCTGCCCGCCCTAAAGAACAAATATTTCCCTGTTTGGTGCCATTGCAGTAGCGCGGATGCTAAAATAAAAGGGGTGGCGGTTCTTTTTCATAAATCCCTCCCACATCAAATTATAGATACTTAGACAGATCCTGATTAGAGATAGGCGAAGTTCTCAAAAAGTCGATTCGGTGACTTCGCCGAATTTCCCGACAAAATTAGTTTCGGTCCGAATTACTTCGGGACGAATCGCGTTAAAAAACAGCTATTTCCAGGCTGCACGAGCCTGCGGGTCTGTAAACTTGTGCCATGCTTAAATAGCAGAGGGGTTTGGGGTTTTTTTCTTCATACAATGTTTTTTTTAAAATGAACCGCAGATGACGCCCCGTCTTAAAATCACGTTACTATAAAATTCCCCTTGGGCATTTAAGAGGCAAGAGCCCAACAAACGAAGCAGAAATGTACCTGATAAAGTCATGGCAGCACGCTGGAAAAAAAACAAGCTGAGGGTCAGTGGAAACCCTCATGACAGAGTGTGAGAGACGGCCAGCCACGCAACGGGGGTCAGCACGGGCAAAAAGACTTCTGGAGAGGTAAAACAGTAATGGCCAAGAGGGGGCACAATGCAGAGGTGGAGGTTCCACAGAAAAGCAGAAGAGGCGAGAGTAAATGCATTCGGGAGGGGGGCAAAAAAGGAGTAGGCCAAGAGTGGCACAATGAAAACAGGGGGGGTTGGAGGGGGGGGGGGGGGGGGGGGGGGTCACGGCAGCAGCAGCACAGAGGTCAGACAGGGGCACAATGAATTCTGGAGGGGGCAAAAAGAGGGGGTAGCCACAAGTGCACAATAACAGAGAGTGGAGTGACGGCAGGACAACAGCAGGGGGGTCAGAGAGTGTCACAATGACACAGTGTGGAGGGGACCCCCAGCAGCAACAAAAAAACAGCAGAGCATGAGGTCATAGAGTGGCCAAAAGACAGAGTGTGGGGGTGGTGGCAAAACCAGCCCTGGTAAAGAGGTTGGTGGCAGTTGGGGGAAACTGTCAGAGATGTGTGGCACCAGGCGGGGGGCGCAAACAAAATGTGGCTGAGGCAGGTATTTGAACCCAGACTCATTTCCACAGTTTGGGTTTAGGTCATGGGTATGTATCTGACGCCTAAGGCATTGGTGTGGGGGAAACCGACAGATCCCGCTTGATTCATTTGACAAAGGTCAGTCATTCCCCCATTTCCCGTGGACAACGGGTTCTCCCTTGGGGAACGAGGCCCCCCGCACGAAAACCCGCTCTGATCCCCACTACTGGCTGGGCAGGGCAGCTTCTCCACTGCCAACTCGGACGTTTCGGCCACATATCCGTTTGGGGTGCCCATAGCCAGCGGTTCTTCTAAATCGGGGGGGGCAGAGTGCATCTAGAAAAGAGAGATGAGGCAAAGAGAAACACTCCCCTTCTGCAAGGGGGTGGACCCCGACTGGCTGCAATGGGTGCGTGCCATGGTCGCTTGCTGCTTTGCTGTTTTCTGCGGGGGCTGGGAAAGGCCACCACATCTGAGACACGTTTTTCCCAGGGCCCCCGGATGGTGCGCTGCATGTGTTGCGCAGGGCTTGGGGCCAACGTTAGTCCCTGTCCTGCTTCACTTTTTCCCACAGATTTTACATCTACCCCTATTCGGGCTCCTCCCCGTGTCTTAGCAAAGAACTGTCACACCGCCGAGTAGCTGATTTTACCGCCAACGCTCCGCACTGAGTGACTACTACCGCCGCTGCCTCGCTGAGCCCCTGTGCAGCTACTTTCTTGGACCTGCGAAGCGGGATTTTTACCCCGTGGCCGCTTGGCTCCTGACCTCACACTGCTGCTACCCTGCTGACTCACGGCCACACAACTCACTTGCTGGCTGTGCCGCTGCCTGAGGCGCAAGCTGACGCCCTCTTTTACTGACGATGATGAAGCCCTTGCTTCACCTGGCTCCCAAGTGCGGTCGGCTACATCATCATCAATTTGTGTTTCATCGTCACTGCTGTCCTCATCACCGGTCTTGGTATGCAGAGGCTGACCCCTCACAACATGACCTCCCATGCCACGTTCAACCTCTATACTTTGCCGTCGACTGCAAGAAGCAGGGGAGATTGGGCCCCTGTCTTCACTGCCAAGTATGTGGTGGCTGGCCTCCGCAAATGGTTCTGTCTCGCTATATAGTGGCGCTGAGCCCAGACCACATAGTAGATCTCTGGCTGAGGGAACCGGATGGGATAGAGGCGGGTTGAGGACAGGTAAGTGCCGCTGACCTGCTCCCGGGCCATGCCAACTGAGGGTTGTGTCTGACGTTCCCACCGACTCTTGTCTAGGGTTGTCAGATGTCATCTGGGAGGAAGGGGATGACCTAGTCAACCAATCAAGAACTCTTTGGTTGCTGAACAACACACGGCCGCTAGATGACAGCGGCAGTTGTGGACTCACCGAGTGACCCCTGCTGCGACGTCCCATTGCTGTGCTGCGACCTGGGCCTGCTCCAGGCATGTTTGTGCCACTGCCACTCGCATGTGAGGAGCCTGCCAGCTCTCTGTCTGACATACTGTTTGTTCTAAAATGTACAGACACTGTTTGATGAAGATATCTGTATATGATAAATACACACCCTGTATTTGACTCCAAATGAACCCAGTAACAAGCTTGGGTAACCCTTGGATATAAATTGCGCTCCACAAATGGCCTGGAAAAATTTACTTGTATGTGTCGTTTAAAAACACTGCATTTTACTGAATATAAAAGCACAAACAGGCTTAATTAACCTTCGGATATGAATTATGCTACAGGCAAAATAGCTTCTTTGGCGGTGAAAAAGACGGTTTCTTTTAGTGACCACAACAGCAGAACAATGCTTAATTAACCCCTGGATGTAAATTGCGCAAAAGAATTGAGCAACCAAAATCTACCAGCTTTGTAGCGTGTTACAATGGCGTGTATTTTACGGTACACAGCAGGAGAAGAACTTGTAATTAACCTTCGGTTATGAATTAATGCTACAGGAAAATGTCTTTTTTGGTGGTGAAAAGGACGGTTCTTTTAGTCACCACAACAGCAGAACAACACTTAATTAACCCCTAGATGTAAATTGCGCAAAAGAATTGAGCAACCAAAAATGAAGTGGTATTTGTATTGTAAAAACGCTGTTTCTTTAAATGAATACAACAGGAACAGGCTTAGATAACCCTTGGATATTCTGTGCTGTGAGCAGATAGCATTAAAATGGATATGCAGCGCACTGGACACACACATGGACTTCAGGATCCAATACCCCACAAAATCAGAATAGAACGTTAAGAGAAGCAGTCTCTGAGACAAGCTGAGACACCTCCCAAAAAATCGCTGTATAAAAATGAGTTCTTTAGTAAGAGCTATCAAAAGCAGCCGTGCAGCACCTTCCCTGATCAGTACAGTGAGAGCGGTATGAGCTCCCAGCGTCGCGCCCGGACTATATAGTGCGGTGACGTCAGAATCCCGCCGGTCTCTGATTGGCTTCATCTCTGCACATGTCATGTAGGCTATACCCTTCTTCCTCCCAGAGTTCTTTGCCCACTGTAACGCCATGTGCTCGCAGCCATTTTATCAATCAAAAGCACGCTTCGTTCACGCGAAGTACCCCAAACTTTTACTTTGTTTAGAACAAAGTTTTCTAATTCTAACAAATTTCCCCCCCTTTTTAGAATCAATTCCCATCCAATTCCCGATGCGAGAAAA
>JAODAL010065982.1:0-17969 GCA_025379985.1 Phyllomedusa bahiana
ACATCTTTCTCCCGGGCCCCATACATGGGGGGTTAGCAGAGGGCAGTGACATCCATCTCCCCGGGGGGCCCCCATACACAGTATTTGCAGAGGTCGTGACACCTCTGCTCTGGGCCCCAAACCGTAGGGTTAGCAAAGGTCAGTGACATCGTCCTGCTGGGGGCCCCTACACGTAGGGTTAGCAGGGTGCATGCACCGTCTGCTCTGGGCCCCCTACAAAATGGGGTTGCAAATTTGCTGACATCCCTCCCGGGGGGCCCCCAATACACATAGGGTTCATGAAAATTTTGGTGTTTAGACCACGTTGGTCTTCCGTGGTTCCGTCATGGTAAGCCCACTGTAATGCATCAGTCCAGCCTTGTGCACCTTCATAACTCTTACATGATGCTCCGTAGTTTCCGCATTGCTTATTGATAACAGCAGCCATTGCCTTCTCAAGATAAACTCTCACTACAGTAGCACGTGAACAGCTAATAAACTGCGCAGTTACAGAAATACCACCACCCCTGGCCTGAAAGCCAATAATCCTTCCTTTCTTAAACTGAATCGCCCCTTTTTTTCCCATGCAGCAAGGGGGGGAGTGTTTTTAACACCCCTATCAAAACTTATATACCCACCAAAGAAAACTCACCACATGGACCTAAAAACTGCAAAAAAGGGGAAAAATATTATGTAAAGTGCCCACCAAAGAGTAATGAATGAGAGAGAGGCTTTCGGGACAATTCTAGTAAATTCATTAATGCTAGTTTATTTATGTTGAGTAAAAACAGGGAGATTAGTCACAAATAGGGACGGTCTCTCCCAAAGTGGAACATTTGGGAAGTATGCTGGAATTAAGACACCATGCAAATCCTTTGCAGCTCATGCACTGCACATGGTATCTGCACAGGTTATGCCACATACATTGTTCTTTCCCTCCCTAACCCCAATGAATAATTAATACTAATATTTATTTCTGTCTCGGTGATGCACTCTGTCTGCTCAGCATGGAAATTTTCGGATTTTTGGGCCCAAGGGGGTTAATATGTGATAAAACATTCATACATAACTTCTCCTGCGGTGCATTAACATTAACCCCACAGGGAGTGGGAGCAGAGGTCTGAGAACCGACTTCCCGCACTGTCCACAGACTAAGAATAAAGCAAATAAATATAAACATATGAGGGGCAGCTGCGCGGCGGATACCGGGAAAGCAGATGACGTGCGTGGTGGGGGACATGAGGATAAGGAAAAATCACAGACTCATAGGGGCTTCTCACTGCTTTCATGTAGACTGATGAGGTTAGACACAGCTCAAAATGGGTAATATTCCTCATTAGGGAGAGGCACCATGTAGGTGTGTGGAGACCTTACCAGTATCTGATGCCCCTTGCGTCTTCCATCCACTACAATTCAAATATATTCAAATACACTAAAGGGAAAATAGCTAAGATGCTGCAGCACCACCTAAGGTTACATGTGACTCTGAACCCTGCAATATGGATGGGATTAAAGCCAAACATTATACTTATCTGCAGCTGTTTTAGGGTGTCTACCCGTTCTTAGTGCAGAATAGAGTAATGGTTCGCTGGGTGAGAGGCTCTAGAACAGACCAGGGCATCATACGGCACCCGTTTCCACATTCGGCCCGCTGACTAGCCGGATGAGGCCTGCGGCGTACAATGCCCTGGTCTGCTTTAGATCATACTAATAGTAGCGCTGAAGGCCCGCCTGGTGGTTGTGTGGGCAGCGGTACGAAGAAGTGACTTCATGGAGCCGCTGTCTCTCCTCAGCCGCACGAGCGTCCCGGCGCTGGCGGCGTGATGACGTCACACTGCCAGTGTTGGGCAGAAGAGGTATGCGCTCGGCTGGAGAAGGAGGTCAGTATTATTGTTATTATTTGTATTAGTGTTTTATATACCTGGCTAAATTAGGGGACCTATATTTCACCTGCTACATGCACGGGGACCTATATATTTAGATACCGGCTAAATGTTGGGGGGGGGGCATAATAAAAGTCTGTTGTAAGGAGGGGGCCTATATATATACGTGACTAAATTAGGGGGCCTATATTTATATATATGTGGCTAAGTGAGGGGGGCCTATATATATCTGGCTAATTGAGGGGATGCCTTATAGTACCTGGCTAAATGAGTGGGGACTACAATATATACCTTGGCTAAATGAGGGCGCCTATATAACGAACCTTGGCTAAATGGATGGGGGTCCTATAGATATAATCTGGCTAAATTGAGTGGCATAATACATAAATATATGTATAAGTGATATATATGTATACAGCCTGGATAACATGAGGAGGCCTATATATGTAAACCTGGCTAAATGATGGGAGCCTACACATATATTCGGGCCTACAGTGAGTGGGGTATCGTTAACATAATACATATACACCTGGGCTCAATGAGGGGCGGTTATATAGTTATATATATCTATAATATGTATATATATGTTGATATATATAGTTATATATATATATATCATATATATATATATATCTATATAAAGTGAGGCTTACATACCTGACTAAATTAGGGTGGGGCCTATATATATATAGTGCTGGGCTAAATAGGGGGCTTACATACCTGACTAAATTAGGGGGCCTATATATATACCTGGCTACATGAGGGGGCCTATATACCTGGCTAAATGAGGGGACCTATATATACGTGGGTAAATGAGGGGACCTATATATATACCTAGCTAAGTAAGGGGGCATATATACTTTTAGCCATGAGGGAGGGCTCATATATACCTTTGGTAAGATCGGGACCTATATATATACGTGAGTAATGAGGGAGCCTATATATATTACCGTAGATAATTCAAGGGGGCATATATACTTTGCCCTTGAAGGTGGCCCTATATACCGTGATAAGTGAGGGACAATATACCACCTAAGTGAGCGGGAGCCTAAAACAGTAGATACCTGTCCTAAATGAGGGGACTTCATATAAACCTGCCTAAGTGAGGACAGACCAATATATGCCCGAACCTGAGGAGGGGACCACACAGAGCGTCCTACTCTGATGAGGGGAGCTATAGAGCTATCCTAAATGTAGGCTGCACTGTGATATACCTAAGATAGTAAGGAGCTGCCAGAAAAAACGTAGTGATCTCTCAGATGTGTGTATGTGTATAATTCCCTGCAGCACGAGGTCGTGGCGGGAGAAGTCATCACGGCGGTCGTGCCGGAATGAAACAAAAAATCAGGGGGAAGACGCGCTTACTTCTCTGTGCTGGTACCTTACCAGCGCTGTCGGTAGGCACTGGCTCCTGTTGGAGTCCCTGAAGAATGTTAACATACGCTAGCGACCACATGTTTCCAGACGTCGTCCTGCCAATACCATACTTCCCCCGGAGCAAGGTGAGGGGAACCCCACATTCACCTTGTTACACTGTAGTCAGGGGGGGACATAGTTTTGCTTGCCTTTTTCTGTCTGGTTTAACCTCCTGCAGAAACTTACGGTCAACTTTTTACATTTTATGGTTTTTACTCTGACCTAGCTACCTACCTCATATGCGCCCTAAAATTGAACATGATACAAACAAAAACCCAAACCCCATTACAACCTGTCCCTGACACAGCTGAGCCGACAGAAGAGGTTATTGGCCAAGAAAAAACTAGAAAAACACATTAAATACTCTATAAATCTGGTATCCACGGAATTCTATCGACCCACAAAATACAGATAACACGTCATTAATATCACATAGCAAGTTTCCACAAAAATAAACCCCAGAAGCTAGTTTATCCCCTTCACTAGCCTATGTTTGTTTTTTTTTTTAGTCCGGCTCGCCGCTCTAAAACGCATCCCAATTTCTCATGTGGCCCTCAATGGAAAGAATAATTGCCCACCCCTTGCACCTGACATGTAGCTCAAAAGGGGTACTGTTCCTTCATCAGGGAGAGGAGTTGGTGGAGACTCAAAAACGTCAGTGAAAAAACAAGGGCTCTACAGCGCCACCTATCTGATGTAGTGTTTCTCAGATCACGTCCGACTCACTGGGCCTTGAAATATCACTGGGATTAAAGTCAAACCTGATACTTACCAGCAGAACCAGCAGGTTTTTAAGGTTGTCGTAGTGTAAAAATAGAGTAATGTGTTTGCTGGTTGAGAGCTGCTAGATGTAGCTCAAAAGGGGTAAATTTTCATCCCTTATTAAGTCGGAGAGGAGTGTGGAGTCTCACTAACCCATAGAGGGGGAGTCAGGAAGTTTACGCATCTTGTAGATACGAGAAGCCTTTTGATACTTAACTTGAATACAAGGTAATCCTCTAGCTTAAATTAGTAAAACAGATCATCTGACGATTTTATTAATCAATATATTTCGGCGAAATTGTTGTGTTTGTTCTTTATTTGTTACTTTATATTTTTTCCCTTTTATTGCACCGTTTTTTGTTCTTATTTGCGTTATAGCTGATGCGTTGTACTTTTTCCCTTTTATTGCACAGTTTTCTTTGCTGTAATGTTTTGTCTTTAGTTTTCTGAATGGTTAGAGAAGCCTTTTGATACTTACTTTTGAATATAAGGTATCCTCTAGCTCAAATTATAAACGCATCTTATGTACATTTATTTTTGTATAGCGCATTGTTGTTTGTTCTTTATTTGCGTATGTTTATTTCCCTTTTATTGCACATGTTTTTCTTTGCTGTACTTTTTTTTGTTTTGTTTTGCTGTACGTTTTTGTTTCTGATTAAAGTATAATAAGAGTTAAACCGCAGGTGGTTTGTAAACCTAATGATGTTTAAGGGAGTTTCTGTGTAGCATGCAACCATGCTACGACTAAGAGTCTCTAAAAACTTGAAACGCGTACGATGCATGTCCACCTATCAGCGCTATGTTTTTTTAGTTTTTATGATATTCTATTGGATTTATACTAATAAAGTTTTTGATTGCCTTATATCCTGATTGTGCTGGATCCTGCTCTTTTCCTGGATTGTGTATGTTCCCACTGACCAGCCATTGTTTTTAGTTTCCTTTTGCAACCGGACTAATCATCACACCAAAGAAGTCAACAAAATGAAAAGGTGAGCAAACACCCATTTTTTTTATTTTTGAAACTGTGGAGTCTCAAACACCAGGGGAAAAAAACAAGGACTCTACAGCGCCACCTATCTGATGTAGTGTTTCTCAGGTCACATCCAACAAATTGAGCCTTGCACTATGACTGGGAGTAAAGCCAAACCTGATGCAGATAGAGTACTGGTTGGTTGGGTGACGAGCTGCTAGATGTAGAAGGTATTTTTCAGTCTTGTCCATGGAATGTGTTTGGTAATTTCTATTCAAGTGATTAGTGCAGCAGTATCAGACACAGCTTAAGAACAAAAGTGTTGCTATTTCAGGGAAAGGCAGTATTATTTTTTTTTAAACTAGACACCCCTTATAGATAAAGCCAGTGTAGACAATCCTCTCCGAAATAAGTGTGTCAGCAGTACAAAGGCATAGTATACAAAAAAAGTACAAAAAGTGGACAGCAGAAGATTGGAAACAGGTGATTTGGAGCAATGAGACAAAAGTCAATAGACATCCGTGTCTCTGATAGTGGCAACTGGATCTGAAAGAATCAATTGAAAAGGGGGCCAACCAATTGAGAAATTGGAGAAACTGTCAAGTTCAGTGAAGGAAGCCTGATGATATGGGTATTTAGGTCTCATCTGACCATGGCCTCTTCTTCCACATGCTTGCTGTGTCCTCTACATAGCTTTTTGCAAACTGCAAACAGGACTTCTTATGGTTTTAAAAAATGGCTTTCTTTTTGCTACTCTTCTATAAAAAACAGATTTGTGGAGCGCATGACTAATATTTGTCCTGTGAACAGATTCTCCCACCTGAGTTGTGAATCTCTGCAGCCTCCCATCCAGAGTGACCTGTGGCCTCATTGCTGCTCTCTCTAATTATGCTCCTCCTTTTCTGGGGCTGTCATTTAGGTGAGCAGCCATGTCTCGTGTAGGTTAGGCAGTTTGTGCCTTCTCTTTCCATTGATGGATGATGGATTGAACAGTGCTCTGTGCATGTTCAATAGCTTGGGCTAATTTTTAACACTTAACCCTGCTATAACACTTGCCACAAACTTTATCCCTGAGCTGTCTGGTGTGTGATCTTTGGTTTCAAATACGTTGTTTATAAAGGTATTATTAGTAGTAACAACTAGCTGTTACAACTACACATAAATGGTGTAAGCTGTGCATAAAGATGACGGAGCACATGCTCTACCCTTTGTGCGGCATGCCTGCAGGTGTCAGCCAAGGTGTGGTGTGGGTACGGATCGCTAGGCTGCATGTAGTCCGGGGACAGGCAAGGACAGCCTGAGGTGAACGAGGCAATACTTTTCAAGGTACACGAAAGTACAAGTCAGACAACACTCAAACGATTGCTTTTCACTTGTAGGCACGAGCACATAGATTCCCAGCAGTAAGTAGTGTTAAGAGTCCCGCGTATATATAAGGGCCATGTGGCCCAGGCAACAACCCTTTAAATTTGTGGTATTTTAATTGTCCCATGCAGTAATGCTAACCTATAATTGCTGCTAAACAGTGAATAAATTCGTGTAGAAATCGTACAGTATGTAGGGCGACAACCCTTCACACCTCCCTCTACAGTGCCCGTACGCAACAGTTTGGTAATTGCGTCCTAATTTTTGTATAGTGCGGCCTGATTAAAAAATATCTAGCGAACTAGGCGCTGTACTCAGTTAGTTAGGCCTTAGAAACGACGCCAGACCTTCTGGCGCAGCCCCGTTCATACATGTTCAATCTAAGGCTAGACATGTGCGATAAATGTTGGCGCTGACGTAGGCCATCGCTCACTCAATTGCTTTAAAGGCAATGTAGAAGTGCGCCATAATGTAATGAAGCTGTTCATCTGCAGGTCACTATCATACCAGGACAGGTGTAAAGCCAAAACCTGACAATGCTGGCTCAGGGCACCACCTTTACCCTGTCTGGCTGTTTCTTCTGCGGGTCCATACATACAGGCAGTGTAGAGCCAATAACTACACAAGTCTCGCTCAGGCACCACGTTGTTACCCCGTTCTGGGCGGTTCTTACTGCAGGTCTACATACAGGTCAGTGTAGAGCTAATACCACAAGTCTGGCTCAGGCACCACCTTTACCCTGGTCTGGCTGTTTCTTCTGCATGTCATTACATACGGGCGAAGTGTAGAGCTAATACCACAAGTCTGGCTCAGGCACCACCTTTACCCTGGTCTGGCAGTTCGTTCTGCAGGTCATGTACATACAGGCAGTGAAGATCCAATACCACAAGTCTGGCTCGGCACCATCCTTTACCCTGGTTTGGGCTGTTCTTTGTTCTGGCAGGTCATACATTACAGCAGTGGTAAGATCACATATAACCCACAAGTCTGGCTCAGGCACCACCTTTCTAACCCTAGGTCTAGCTGGTATCTTCTGCAGGTCACACTACAGGTGCAATGTAGGGCCCCAATACCACAAGTCTGGTTCAGAGCACACACCTTACACCTGGTCTGGCTGTTCTACTTGCAAGGTCATACATAAAGGGCATGTAGAGCCAATACCACAAGTCCTGGCTCAGCACCATCCTTTACCTGGTCTGGCTGTTCTTTCTGCAGGTCATACATACAGGGCATGTAAGCCAATAACCACAAGTCTTAGCTCAGGCACCACCTTTACCCAGGTCCCTGGCTGTTCTTCTGGCAGGTCAAACATACAAGGGCCATGTAGAGACAATACCACAAGTCTCGGCTCAGGCACCTCCTTTACCCTGCGTCTGGCTGTTCTAACTGCGTTCTGCGCCTGAGGTAATGACATCAAAATTCATAAACGTGATAACTTCTTATGAATGTGGTGCTAGCACGCGGCCCAGAAAGCCCCAAATCTTTGGGCGCATTAAAAAGTGTGTTTTTGCCGCAATTTTTGGAGATGCAACCTGATTTTATAGCAACATAGTTTTTGGCTCAAAGTACACCAGAAAACTGCCGCAGCCAAGTTCATACATGTCACCCTAAATCCAAGATGTATTCAAGTCCGCTTTTTTAGTTATACGCATGCCCAAATAGTGCTTATTGAAATCAGACCGTTGTTTTGATACTGCGGCTTCCCCTGATCTCTTCTTCTGACTGCTCCACTAAACCTCGTACATGTTTGACTGACCCTGGATTGTCTTACTGCATTCTTGATTACTTTCTGATACAACATCTCATTTCTTGACTTCTGTTACTGAGTCAGGCCCTGGTATATACATGCACAATCACCAAGTATAAACATGTGGACAACACACAGAACAGATAAAGACACACTACACATATACACAATACATAAATGCTAGGATACCTAACGAATTCAAGAAACTGATTTTAGAATTGCCGTGGCACTCAGTATTACAGTACCTTCCGAAAGTAGTCGGCCCCCTTGAACTTTTCAACCCCTTTGCTAACATTTCAGGCTTCAAACATAAAGATATAAAATTTAAATTTTTTTGTGAAGAATCAACAACAAAGAGGGCGACATCAATTGTGAAGTGGGAACGAAATTTATTGATATTTTAAACTTTTTGTAAAAAAAAAAACACTGAACGACAGTGGGGCGTTGCAATAATTATATCTGAGCCCTTTTACTTCAGTTCAGCAACCTCACTCCAGAAGTTCAGTGAGGATCTCTGAATGATCCAATGTTTGTCCTAATGACTGATGATGATAAATATAATCCACCGTGTTAGTAATCCTCTCCGTATAAACACTCAGCTCTTGATAGTCACCGGGGTCTTCTGACTTTAAACGCGCAGAGAGCATCCAAGAAGACCAAGGGAACCACACCAGGCAGGTCCGAGATACTGTTGTGTAGAAGGTTTAAAGCCGGAGTTTGGATGTGCTAAAAGATTTCCCAAAACTTTAACATCCCCAAGGAGCACTGGTGCAAGCGATCATGATTGAAATGGAAGAGTATCAGACCACTGCAAATCTACCAAGACCCGGCCGCCCTCTAAACTTTTCATACTCAAACAAAACAAGGAGATAGACCTGATCAGATGATGCCAGCCAAGAGGCCCCATGATCACCTGGATGAACTGCAGAGATCATACAGCTAGAGGTGAGAGAGTATCTGTCCATGAGGACAACAATCAGTCACTGCACAATCTGCCCTTTATGGAAGATGCAAGAAGAAGCATTTCCCACAGATCAATCCATAAAAAGTCTATTTAACAAAGTTTGGCCACAGAGCCCCTGGGATACACCAAACATGTGGAAAGAAGGGGCCGCCTGGGAGAACACCAAACATGTGGAAGAAGGGCCGGGCTTATAGACACCAAAACAAGTGGAACGAAATGGGGCCGCCTGGGAGACCACCAAACCGTGGAAGAAGAGGGCTTCTGCTCAGGATGAAACCAAACGCTCGCATACTTTTTGGAGCACAATGCCAAAACGATATGTTTGGTTGTAGAAATCAGCACAGCGGTCATTTCCCTGGAACACCGCCATCCCCCACTGACCATCACACATGGATGAGGGCAGCATGCAATGGTTTGGGCTTATCTTCAGAGGGACAGGAAGAATGTTGAAAATTTGTTGGGAAGAGATGGATGGAGCCAAATACAGACCATTTCTGGAAGGAAAACTGTTGGAGTCTGCCAAAAGACCCTGAGACTGGGACGGAGACTTTATCTTCCTAATCAAGACAAATGACCCTAAACATAAAGCAAAATCTACAATGAGACAGTATCCTCATAACCTCTCCAGGTGTTAGAAAGGCCAAGTCTCATCCATGACAGCTAATCCATCTAGGAGAATTGTGAAAGAGCTGAAAACTGCTGCTGCCACAAACGCTCTCCGTCCAACCTCAACTGAGCTCCAGCTGTGTTCACAAAACCGCTCTCCATCGCAAGCTTCACTAGCTCCAGCTGCTCACAAACGTCTCTCCACCCACCTCGACTTGAGCTCCCGCCGCTCTCACAAACGCTCTCCATCAATCCTCACATTGAGCTCCACCTTTCACACTCAAACACTCTCCTCGCTCCTCCAAACCTCCACTGAGCTCCGTCTTGCTTCACAAACTGCCTCTCCATTGCCAACCCTCAGCTGAGCGTCAAGCGCGTCTTCACAAACGCTCTCCACTCGTGTCCCAACCTCACGAGCTCCAGCTTGTATCACAACGCTCTCCATCCAACTCACTGACTGCCGGCTGATTCACAAACGCTCTCCATCCAACCCACTGAGCTCCAGCTGCTCACAAACGCTCTCCATCCAACCTCACTGAGCTCCAGCTGCAAACAAACGCACTCCATCCAACCTCACTGATCTCCAGCTGCGCCAAGGAAGAAGGGCAAGAATTTCAGTCTCTCGCGAATGTGCAAAACTGATAGAGACAACCCCAAGCGACCTTGCAGCTGTAACGCAGCAAAAGGTGGCGCAACAAAGTATTAACTTAAATGGGCCGAATCAATATTGCATGAACACCCCCAATTTCAGTTTTTTTATTTTTTTACAAAGTTTAAAATATCCAATACATTTTCGTTTCGCAGCTTCACAATTGAGTCTCACTTGTTGGTTGATTATCTTCACCAAAAATAAAAATTTTATATCTTTATGTTTGAAGCCTAAATGTGGCAAAAAGGTTTGAAAAGTTCAAGGAGGTCCGAATTACTTTCTCAAGGCACTGACTATATACATGAGTCTAGACACATCAGAGTCACAAGATTGCCATCATCAAAAAATTAATAGTGTCCTGACGACATTTAGTCAAACAAGATGCTATAAGATGTAGTATTGTTTAGATTACACTATGAGACAAAGTAAGATTCTATACTGAAAACCAAATAAAATGGGAATGAGGATCTCAAATGCCAAACAGCACCCTGGGCAGCGCATAATTTTATATCAGAAATTAATTAATGAATACATGGAAAAAGCATAAAAAAGTAAAAAATAGAATCATTCAAGGATAATATTCCACAAATCATAGCGCTCCTGCATTGTATCAGTGCATGGCCCTCACCTTTTGGTAAATATTGTATTATAGCTTTTCCTGCACATTTAATGGGAACCTGTTAAGTGGTTTATGCTGCCCTATCTGAGAATTCGATGTGACAGGTTCGCTTTAAGTAGCAAACAGGGACAGGGGCATTTGATAAAAAATAGGGACTGACCCTCCAAAAGAAGGACCATGGGTAGCAGTGTAATCATGGAAGATATTAACGATGTAATCTCTGATATAACAGTATCACACAAAATCTTTTTGTGTACAAATTTGACAACATTCTTGGTACAGACACTGCGAAAGTATATGACACTGATACAATGTGTAACGGCCGGGATATGAGTACACCTGGACCGCCGCAAGCGATGGTTGATAAGCCACTTGCCAGGAAGCTACCACAGGACTTCGCTGTATGCGGCAGGAGTCTACCATGCTCGCTACAATCCCGACGGTGACTTGCTTGCGAGTCTGGCATCCAAGGGTGGCGAGGTAAAGGCAGAATCGTGAGACGTAAGCAGTATTCTGAGGGACAGTCGGGCAGAGGTCATGGCAGGCAGCAGAAGGTTCAGAGTCGATAAAAACGTCAGGCAGAAGGTCGAGAACACGACGGCAAGGCATTACACACACAGGAGAAGCTTTCCGCTTCTAGGGGGCACTCGAGGCAACTAAATGATCCCAGCAGTGGATACGATGAGACGTGGAACACATACACTATATATAGGGACAGACGCGCCGGCAATTATCCAATTACCGGTCGACGCTGTCCCTTTAAATCTTCACACAGAACGCTGCGCGGGCGCGGCACTACGGGCGCGCGCTGGGCGCACTCTTGGCCTCAGGGGACTCTTGCCCGGGGACAGGAGTGTGGGTCAGGTGAGCGATGGGAACGGGTGCGCACCGGAAGCCCCGAAACAGGGAGTCAAGCAGCCTATCCACCCAATGCCTCCAGGCGTGCGCCTGGAGATGGGAAACTACGGGTGTAGAGTCCCGCTGACCCGAGGACCGGGACGCGGCAGCTGCCACCTCGTTCTACAGACACCTCTGCCCCCCCTCCTCTTAGGCCGCCTCGCCTCCTTTCCTGAAGGAACCTGGCGGATGAAATCATGATTCTTGATATTCGATTCTGGCTCCCAGGATCTCTCCTTGGTCCGAAGCCCTTCCAATCCACTGGGTGTGAGGAAGAATCGCTTCCCTCTGACAGTCTTCATGGGGCCAAGATGTCCTTACTTTCTCGAAGATGTCCAGCAAATTCAGCTACCAGGGAAGTGGCGAAAACATCCTTGTCCGAGAGAAAAGCGTTTCAGGACCAGAAAAAGCCCACTTGAGGAGGGAGACGTGGAAAGAGTTTTGGGATAGGCCGGATGCGATGGGGTAAGCAAGAGTTTTACGTCACCGGTTTTCAAGCTCCCGGAGCACCATGAGGGTCCCAGGAACGCGGACCCCAACTTGTAGACTGGAATCTTCTAGACACGTACGATACTTTGAAGAAAGCCAGACCCATCGTCCTCTGGGAGGCATGTCGGAGCAGAGTCTTCCCCTCCTCGCTGTCCCTGCCTGCAGACTTTCATACGAGCAGTAGGCCCGAAGGTAGGGAACGTCGAGTCTCAGTTGCCAGATGGCCTGATATCCCAACTTGGCTCCATTCTCACACAGAGGGCACCTCTGAACCTGTAGGGCAGGGGTAGGAGGGGGGGGGTGGTCGCTGTGTGTCCTGGCCGTTTGAGACCAGAATAATCTAAAAAATTGGAGAAGCGCCGGCTGCATCCGAGTCACGATGGTTGTAAGAAAACTCGCCAGGAGAGATCAGGCTCGTCACCAGGTTGTCTGACGTCCCGGATCCAAAATTGACGCAAATATTCTCCCAGGAGATTTGGTTAACTCTTTCCACCTGTCCCATTGGACTGCGGGTGGTAGGCCGAACAACAAGTCCCAGCTTGACTTTCAAACAGGCAAATATTGCCCCGCCAAATTGTGATACAAATTGAACTCCCCGATCGGAGACGATGTGCGAAGGTAACCCATGTAGACAAAAGATATGCTGGAAGAAGAGACTGGTCAATTGTGGTGCAGACAGAAGGCCTGGAACGGGCACGAAGGGGGACATCTTAGAGAATCGGCCCGTGACCATCCAGATGACTGAATTTCCCGACGACATAGGAGGTCCGTGATGATATCCATTGGCTATGTTGTTCCAAGAAATTTCTTGGAACAGGCAGACGCAGTAAAGACCTGCGGCGGCCCCGTGACGTGGGACCCTTGTTTCGATCGAGCGCTAACGTGACACAGGAGAGGGTGAAGTCCTTGATGTCGAGTGTGCCAGAGTGGCCACCAATAGTCCCGAGAGATGAGAGCACTAAGGAACTTCCTACACCGGGTGACCAGCACTAGCGCTATCCATCGCCCTCCATTCCAGTATCCATCCTGTTGCGCTGGCGGAGCACGGAGTCTTGGCCCGCCAGAACCGCTTTGGAGATCTCATGGAGCCACGCGAACCAACCGTTTCGGAGGAATAATGTGCTGTGACACAGGTTCATTTCACCAACCAACATTTGAGGCCGGGAGAGGGCATCAGCCCTTGAGACGTTTTTATTCTCATGACGGCCGAAGGAATATGCGCGAAAGTCAAAACGTGAGAAAAAGAGAGACCACCTGGCTTGGCTAGGTTCAGAGATGCTGGGTTCCGTCCTGAAGATACAGTCAAATTCTGTGATCCTTAAAGGAGAATGTCAATTGGGTTGACTCGTCGCCACCCCTCCAGCCAGATGTCGCCATTCCTCCAGGGCTAGACAATGGCCAAAAGATCCCCGATCCCCGCATCCGCCGGCGAAAAGGTTCTTGAGAAGAACCCACATGTGAAGTCCTTGCTTTGGGGCCTTTCTGCGTGTGGGGACCACCCCGACACCTGCCCCACGTAAGAAGACCTCCACCTCCATAGAAAGGGCTTATAATCCTTCACGTTATCTGCCCGGGACTAATAACACGGCGCGGCGCAGGAGGAAGGCAACGTTTAGTTCGAAAAAAAAAAAAACGCCTTTTCAGCTCCGGATGCCACACAGCCTCGGTTCGACGTTCCTTCCTGGTGAGGCCACAATGGGAGCCACCAAGGTGGAGAAGTGGGGAATGAATTGCCGGTATAAATTTGGGCGAAGCCCAGAAGCCTGTATCGCCCGTAGGCCGACGGGAGGGGGCCCTTGGGCAGAACTGCAGGATTTTTAAACTGGTCCATCTTCAGGCCCTTAGCTGAGACTATGTACCCGAGGAAGGGTAGGCTGGTCTGGTGGAATAAACATTTCTCCAGCTTGGCGTACGGGTCGTTGTTGCGCAGACGTCCAGAACCTGGCGCACTTGTGTCCGATGGGCCCGGAGATCGGGGGAGAAAATCGGGATGTCCATCCAGATAAACTCTGACACGGGTTTGTTAAATAAAATCCCTGAAACATCATTGACGAATTCCTGGAAAAATAGCTGGAGCGTTGCATAGCCCAAAGGGCATCACGAGATATTCAAAATGTCCATCTCGGGTATTAAAAGCCGTTTTCCACTCGTCCTCTTCTCGAATTCTGATGAGGTTATAGGCTCCTCGCAGGTCCCATTTGGAGAACACCTTAGCCCCCCCCCCCGCCGAAGCGGTCAAAAAGCTCCAAGATCAGTAGGAGAGGTTGGCATTTTTTCACGGTGATTTTATTTAGACCTCTGTAGTCAATACACGGACGGAGAGAACCATCTTTTTTCTGCACGAAGAAAAACCCGGCTCCGGCTGGGGAAGAGGATTTGCGAATAAACCCTTTCTGCAAGATTTCTTGTATATAGTCTCCGGCACGGACAGCGGATAGACCCTCCCCGGGGGGGACTGGTCCCAGGGAGGAGGTCAATTGGGCAGTCATAAGGCCGATGTGGTGACAGCGTCTCAGCCTGCTTCTCAGAGAATATGTCCCCAAATGCCTGGTACTCTAATGGCAGGCCTGGCAGAGGCTTGGCAGGCGACTGTGGAAAAGTGGTAGGCACCGGGTGTGGTGCTTCTAAACAGAGGTTCTGGCATTCCGGTCCCCAACGCAGGACCTTGTCTGGGGGGCGTGATGTTGCAGACAGGGAAGCCCCAAGAGAATCCCCGAGGAAGCACGAGGCAGAACATGGAACATGATCTTCTCCTCATGTAGAGCCCCTAAATGGAGGGTCACTGGCCGGGTTACAAGCTGGATGGGGTCGCTAAGGAGCTCCCCACTGACCGAAGAAATAAGCAGAGGCTTTTCCAGACGGACTACTGGCAAGCGGTATTGGGTTACCAAGGAGGCATGAATGAAGGTCCCGGCTGACCCGGAGTCCAGGAAGGCAGAAATCCGGAACGATAGGCCAGCATCAGACATCACCTCCACTGGCATCATCAAACGTGGAGAGGAGGAAACCACACCTAGGGACGCCTCTCCTACGGCACCTAGGTGCGAGCGTTTCCCAAACGCTGGTGACATAGTGGGCAGCTTCTGCAGAAATGGTCCGGGCTGGCGCAGTAGAGGCATACGTTCTCTGCCCAACGGCGGGTCAGCTCCTGCTCCGATAAGTGGACCCGATCCACCTGCATGGGTTCCGCATCGGAGGCTTGAGAAGGTGACAATGGAGAACGCTGCAATACCGGAGCCAGGCGAGCCGACGGGGGCGTGCAGAGTCTCTCTCTTGGCGGAGCTCTTCCTGCCTTTCACCGAACCTTACATCGATGCAGGTGGCCAGGTGGATTAATTCGCTCAGGGAGGACGGGAGGTCTCTTGCTGCCAAAGCGTCTTTTACCCTGCTGGACAGACCCTTTTTGAAAGTGGGCAGGAGAGCGGCGTCATTCCAGGTCTGCTCCGAAGCCAGGGTACAAAATTGAACCGCATAGTCTCCCACGGAGGAGTCGCCCTGTCGAAGGCTCAAGAGCGCGGTTTCTGCAGAGGATGCACGCGCTGGCTCCTCGAAGACGGTGTGGAATTCATTGAGGAAGGTCTGTTGATCCGCGGTCACAGGGTCATTCCTGTCCCAGGTCGCCCCCGCCAGGGCCTTCCTGGATAGCAGACTCACCACGAAGGCCACTTTAGACCTCTCCGAGGGAAACTGATCCGCCATCAGTTCCACGTGCATAGAGCACTGGGTAATACAACCCCTACAAAGCTTGGGATCCCCGGCAAAGCTGGAGGGTAAAGGAAGTTGAGGCTTGGGTCCCACGGTGGCCAATGGAACAGCTGGTGTAGACGGAGCCACAGACTGAGGTGAGGACTTTTGCTGGGATGCAAGGAGCTGACGCATCATTGCTGAGATCTGGCACAATTGCTATGACTGTTGTGAGATTTGCTGCGATTTGTGTGTAACAATCGTCCTAAGATCCGCGATGCTTGGCAGGGGCACCTTAGTGGGAGCCATGGCTGGATCTTACTGTAACGGCCGGGATAGTGGATCCTCTGGACCGCCGCAAGCGATGTTGTAAGCCACGCCAGGAAGCGGAATCTAAGTAGGTCCCGGTATTCACCAGAGCCCGCCGCAAAGCGGGATGGATTTGCTGCGGCGGGAGTCTACCAGGTCGCTAGCCCTGATGTGACTTGCTTGCGGTGGCGGCCAAGGGTGAGCGTGGTACAGAATCGTGAGACGTAAGCGTAGTCGGGGACAAGCGGCAAGGTCAGGGCAGGCGGCAAAGGTTCAGAGTCGATAAACGTAGGCAGAGGTCAGAACACACGGCAAGGCAGTAAACACACAGGAACGCTTTCGCTAGGGCACTGAGGCAACAAAGATCCAGCAGGGAAGTGACGTGGACACATACACTATATAGGGTCAGCGCCCGGTAATTATCCAATTACCGGCGCGCTGTCCCTTTAAATTCACATGAACGAGCGCGCACTAGGGGGCGCGCGTGCGCATTCCGGCCGGCAGGGGGACTGCGCCGGACAGGAGTGTGGTCAAGTGAGCGGATGGGACGGGTGCACCCGCAGCCCTTAACGTGATCAGCGGCACCACCCGTCCCCGCCGGGCGCCTGGAGAGGGAAACACCCGTTACACAATGTAAAGTAGTCTGTGTGTAGCTTGTATCACAGTGCAAATTTGCCATGTCCTCAAAATAACTCAACACATTGCCATCAATGTCTAAACCACTGGCAACAAAGGTGAGTAGACCCCTAAGTGAAAATGGAAAAATTGTGCTCAATTTGCCATTTTCCCTCCACGGTGTCATGTGACTCATGCGCTTACAAGGTCTCAGGTGTGAATGGGGAGCAGGTGTGTTAAATTTGATGCTATCTCTCTCATACTGGTCACATAGAAGTTCAACATGGAACCTCATGGCAAAGAACTGTCTGAGGATCTGAACAAAAGAATAGTTGCTCTACATAAAGATGGCCGAGGCTGTAAGAAAATTGACAACACCCTGAAACTGAGCTGCAGCGCGGTGGCCAAGACTATACAGCGGTTTAACAAGACGGGTTCCACTCAGAACCAGAGCCTGATTCTGCTATATAAAAATAGGACGGGGAATCTTTCTATGCAGAGTTGCACAAAACCCACTGTACTATTTATGTAGTCATTGCACCCAAAATATGTTTACATTTTAGATTTAGATTAAACATGATTTTGGGCCATGTGGGCGTTTCTGAAAAAAAGGCTATGCTTTTTAAATAATATGCCTTTTAAAAAAATTATCTCATTAATACAACCCCTCATCGAGGGGGCCCCCTGACTGTAGAGCAAGGGCCCCAATGAAAAGTGTTTCCCCCGCTCTGGGAAAAATACTTTTACGCATTTTTACTGGACATTTAACATTTCTGAAATTAAACAAAATTAGGGGGGACAATGGTTAAAAATAGTGTTTTGCGATTGCGTTGGCTATCGAGATCGATCGATAGTGATAGTTCCCGGGACCCGTTGTAATTTTTCGTAGTACATCGATGAGCGATTACCTTAAAGTCTATGGAGGCAACAACACCTTTATTATAACACCCAAACAAAGGGTGGAGAAACTGAAAAACTCCACAACTCAAATGATGTGTACATCTTAGGCCACACT
>JAODAL010065983.1:0-17969 GCA_025379985.1 Phyllomedusa bahiana
ATGAGCACATTTTTTAAACCCTTAATTTCGCATGATCTGGAAATTTCGATCACCATAAAAACCTTCCCGATTTCAACTTTGTCGATAAAAATCGCTCAACATAGAAAATATATGGTATTTTTGCATTTTGGGGCAATACCCCCAAAGGGATTTTTTAATGTGGCCTTTTCTGCATACTGATGTAAAACGGTATCAATTCAATGTGCAGTTTTTTATCATCTAAATGTTCTCCTAGTGGAGGGGTGTGTGAGCTACTGCTCAGCAATTAGCTGCACCTGTTTTATCTCTCCCTTGTGTTGCCTCCTATGCCATTGAGCTTTAAGTATGGGCTTGTGTTTTTCACATCTGTAATACCTTTTCAAATCTTATTAAAAAATGTAGATTTCTTGTCATCATCATCATAGAAACAGGAGAATCATAAAAATGGCATGGGCTTTAGAGTATTCCTATAGCTGGGATATACCATCACTTCATGATTTGTGGGGATCAATATCAATCTGCTTTAGTTCTGAAATGCCTTTATAGTCTTTCTTGGTACAGTAGGGCCCCTGGAAATCCATAATGTGGAGAATCTGAGGCAATTCTGTTCAGGTGAATGAGGCCAGCTGCAGTCTGGTGGCAGGAAAAACTGTTTTGGGGTTGCAGCTGAATTATCCATTTATTATAAGGATCAGTGCGGATCCGACAGGACAGACCCCAATCAATCATAAAATGATGGCGTTCTCTGGCGATGTGCCACTAGTTTGCATGTGATGGGAATACCCTTAAATAATAGAAATGTCCTTTGCATATATTTGTGCAGACTCCAAGTTACAGTATCGAAGCAAATCTCACTGAATAACAGATATCACGTTTAATTGGAGCGTTGACTAATCAAAATTACAGTAACAAAAAGCCTCCCAATATAAAATACCAAACTTTATAAAACTACTTATAAAATACATATACCAAACAATCCCTTTTTACCGATAATACTTTAAACAATCCCTTTATACTGATAACACTTTATTACAAATAAATATATCAAAGCACATTAGTAATCAATTCTATTAGGGCACAATTCCTAAGCCAGTTAGGAGAAAGAAGAACATTTACTTATGATATCGTTGTCTCACACTGGTCACCAAACGATAGCTGTAAAGTCAATGAAAACAATGGCTAATCACATAAGTCCCTTAAACATATATACATACTGTCCCTTGTACCAACCCTATTCAAACCCTAAAGGGATATTAAGGGAGTTATCGCCCTGATGAGGGCTGCCCTACAAAACTAGTGCTGAGCCTAAGGTCCCCCTAGCTGACTTATCTATTATTAATGAGACTCATCTATCATTAATTAGTGTTCAATAGGTATCTCTTTAGGATTTATTATAGTATTAGTGTAGTTTAGTTTATATAGGGTAAGGTTCGAGACAGGGCCGTCCTAATTGGAAGTGTTTCCTGTAACTTTTCTAGGGTCAGTGTAGGGTCTCTAGGGTTAGTTTGTTTATCCCTCTTTTTTCCCATTAAGTATTGTTGTCTGACAGTTTACATGTATTCATTATAGTTTTTATTGTATTATTAATAAAAGGTATGTTTTAATTGTTTACACTCTATACAATTTGCCTCCCCCTAGTATTTCCCTAATTAGGGCCAATGGGTAAAGTCTAGGCTTAAGGTAATAAATCTCCCGACGCGTGTCCCTCACTACAGGTTCATCAGGGGAGCCTAGATAGACCATAAAGAGATAAGTTGTGCCATGATAGAAGAGTGTCACCCAAATAACCTGGGGACCTCCTTAAATATACCTCCTCCTAATCTACATAAAAATAAGCCACTTGCCTAATTAATCTCTTTATTAGATATACAAAACGGTTTAGGGTTTACAGCTAAATTAGCTTTCCTGACCCTTTATTGTAAGGATCAGAGCGGATCTGACCGGACAGACCAGAATCAATCATAAAATGACGGCGTACTCTAGCGATGTGCCACTAGTTTGCAAGTGATGGGAATACCCTTAAATAATAGAAATGTCATTTGGATATATTTGTGCAGACTCCAAGGTACAGTATCGAAGCAGTAAGAAAAATGCCAGTTTCTTCTTGGCAGAATCTCCTACGGCTCGCCGTGCCACCGTGACCTTAATTAACATTATTTGTTATGCAACAATAAGCCATGCAACAAAAGGCAATGTAACTAAATGCTTCTTCTTAACTTCTGGATACCTTTGAACCATAAAGTTCTCCATGCATAAACTCCAAAGACTAACTTTTCAATAGGTAATGTAAAGCAAGAAATCCCTTAAGATTAAGAAGAGTCTGTTTTAAAATTGCATTTGCTCCTACGCCCTGACAATATACCTCAATGTCAAAGATTCCAGAGGTTTCATTTCCAGAGAAACACCATAGAAAAATAGTTCAGTGGGGACCTTATAACTCAACCCTGACCGCGGAGACTGCGGTTTTATTTCTGCATTTCATCTTCCTTTGGGTTGTGTTCCCCAGACAGAAAAGCTGGACGGTATTTCAGCCGGATATAAATGTTATATTTATTGTCAATAAATGGGAGTTTAAATATTAAAAATAGCTTAGTAGTGAGCACTTGCAAAGCCAAAGCCACAATATATTTTTCTTTTGTATATGTAATGAACATTAGAGCCAAGAGTAATTACAAGTTACAATGACTCAATTGGGGATAATATTACAAGGCCACTAGACTAGACTCCTGTGTAATAATAAGATGATACATAATATTGTGCTTTCCTTATGTGCTCAAGACAATGAATAGAAATGTGCACATTTATTCTCAGATCAATCTTCTATCAGAATACAACGAGAAACTGATTGGACATTCCCAAGATGTTTGATTTACTATTGTTTTCTATGGACTTGAAGGTCGGTAGTAGTGTCGAGCTTCCAGTTTGGGTCTATGTCAATTTCTACAGAAAATTTGCCACAAATCAGCAGAAATCAAACCTAAATCTCATCCTGGGTAATGGTTAGGGTTTTTTATGGTAAATTTAATGGAGTATTTCCATCTTGTGCTTTTATGGCATAGTCATAGGATATCCATTAAAGTGTGAAAGGTATGGGTCCCAAACGAGGGACTCAGGAATGTTCCCCCAGAAATCTCTGTACAGAACGGAGCATTGGTTGTACTTGGATACTACTCTCCATTCTAATTTATGGAAGCTACGAGTACAACCGAACACAGCGTTCCATCAGTACTCGGATCTCCTATAAAACAGTATGGAGAGTTGTGCACAAGTGTGGCCGGTTCTCTGTTCTGACCAGAGACTTTAAAGAGTCCATTCTGGGGCAGGGGTGTAACTATAGGGCACCAGAATTTGTAGTCATACCCAGGCCCCAGATTTTGAGGGAGGTCCCCTGACATATAAGAAAACGAATGTAAGTTAATTTAAGTTGTTAAATTAAGTTAATTTTTCGGGAGCTCCAACTATTGCCCACGGTTTTCAGGTGGCAACTGAACATGGTACACGGTACTTGAAAGTACCAAAATATCCCTCTGTCATATACACAGTTGACTCACACTATAATGACCAGCTGACATCCAGAGTAACTGCAATGTGGAGCATAGACAAAAGCAAGACAGACTGGAAGTGACTCAATAAGGTCCTGGTAGATTGTCACATGTATCTGGAACTATGCTGACTTCATCCCACAGCTACTGGAGGGTGCCGGGATATCCATGGAGTAAAAATGACGACAGAGGTAGTCCCACAGATGCTTAGTTGGGTTTAAGTCTGGGAAATAAGGTGACCAGAGTAGTACTTGGAAGTCTTAGTCATGCTCTTTCAACCAAAAGTTGCAACGTCGGCAGTCAGCATGTATGGGTGTACCTGATCTGGATTCCTACCCAAATCAATTGAGAGTGCCCTCCTCATGAATGAATGTCCCATAGAATCCAACAAAAGCATTCTCTAGACCATAAAGCTGCCACCGCCAGCTTATTTTCTTCCAGAAATGGTTGTAAGGCTTTTGTTTTCTGATGTTTTGCGCCTCACATGCCAATGTCATCTATTCAATGAAGCAGAAAATGTGACTCACTGGAGAATGGAAACTCTCCCAGTCAGCAGAGGACCAATTCTGATACTGCCATGAAAATTAAACTTGTTTCTGCCAACGCACACAGTTAGCAGAAGTATAGAAAAATCCATCTGCTTTGGAGCCCCATATACACTATGGTTCACTGAACTGTTGTGTTATACACATCTGGTTGATCCCTAGTGCATTTTAACATTGAGCTGCTCCCCTGTAGCACATCACTCCATTGCCCTGCACCTTCGTAGCCGGCGTTCACCTCTCACATCATTGGTACATGGTGCTCCGCAGTCTCATTGTTGCTTATTTGCAGTGCTGCCATTTGTCTACTCAAGATAAACTTTCCCCACAGCAGCATGCAAACAGTTAATAACCTGCGCAGTTTCAGAAATAATGTTACTCTTAGCCTGAAAATCAACAATCATTCCAATAATCATCCCATAACAGCAACAAAGGATATCTGTGAAGACAGCCTATCCCACACCTTTTAGACCCACTAAGCCAGCTCACCACACCGCACCTCCTTCATGAGCCATGCACTGCCGACCTCAAAAGTAGTAAGTGGTTGTAAAAATGTGACTCAACTATGTTAAAAAAAAGCATGTATCTAAAAATGGCTCAACTTAGGTTGGGGACCACTTAACATATTGTGTATCCGCATGTGGAAGCTTTCAATTATGGCTCTGTACTAATGTTTCCTCTTTTTCAGAATATTACATTTTTTGACAAAACAAACATAACGATCCTCTCAAGCACCAGGTTAAACAGAAGTCCTATCAAACAGCAAGATGCACATCAAATATCCATGAATTTCAGATCTACAGTTCATTTAGTATATTATTTCCCATCGAGGAGATTGTGTAAAAATATACCTAAAATGCTCTATCTGCAATAAAGCCATACTGATATACCGTACCTTGATAAAACCTGAATTGCTTCCAACACATCAGTCCCTTTGCTTTCTAACGTCACATGTATATCTCTCACAGCACAATGCAAACAAAAGCATCAGATCTACACTGCAAAACTCTGCACATAAGTCCAATTACTTTAAATTGCTCTATTTTCCTGAGCTACAGTGTGAAATTACTTTCAGTCAGAAAAGTTATTTTTTAGCATTAGAAAACCAAGTTTATGGGCATAGCGCAAATGTAAAACAGCACATGCATTAAAGGAAATTGTTATATTCAGAGTCATGTTTGCTGGATTAGAAATTTAAAAATAAAAGGAAAAAATGAATCCAAAACAACTGGCGACTAATAGCAAATTAGTGGTTCCCAATGTGGGACCCCAGGGTTTCCTGGGCAGGTCTCCAAAGTTCCATGGACTGATAAATCCTGTAGAGTGCTTCAAAACTGAAGGTATATCTTTATGTAATTATGAAAAGCAATGATATATGGAAAAAAAGGGAACAGCTATGAGGTCAAAAGCTACCCTTTAATTGTCATCTAAAATGTATGCCCATCATTGTTATATCCATTGGTATCAGGATAAAAATGCATAAATTAACAATATAAGTGTCATAAAAATGCATGGCATGACCCTACAAAGAAAACATGCTGCTTCTTGTGTGGTCACTGTAGGACTTAGGTGTAAGGTGCAGTCATCCGGTCTCAGGGGCGTAGCTACAGAGCAGTCGCTACCGGACCCTGCTACCAGACCCTGCAGCCTGAGGGGGTCCAAAATCCCTTCTGACACCAGCATTGTAAATGACATATGGTAGCTGGGGGGCACCATTTCAATTTTTGCACTAGGGTCCAGGATCTTCAAATACGCCTCTGTCCAGCCCTATCTGATAGCCATAACTTATATCCACGCTATAACACCCAATAATTTCATAAGACATATGGAAAAGGTTGCAGTATTTAGGGGGTTTATTACTGAGCAATAATGATTCCTTGACCAGAAATTACAAAGGCTACTAAGTCTAAAATAAAATTTTCTGATTCAAGAAAAGAACAATGTCACCATAAGCACTCCGGTCCCCGTTCCAGACAGGGACACACTCTTGTTCTCTGCCACCACTCCATAAGTCACTAACCTCTCCCCGCTCTTGCTCTGTTCTCCTAGTCTGCTCATTACTAACACATGCATACACATTCCCTACACATGCACCCACTCTTAAGATTTAAAGGGCAAGGCACCTCTGATCACCAATCACCTGACACTTGTACCTTTATTAGGACACCTCACCCGTCTTCCCTGCCAGTTTATTGGTGTTCCTGTCTGAGCGTTTGTGTCTTGTTGCTTGAATTGACCCTTGCAATTGTGCCTCGTTGCATGCTTCCTGGTTTGAACCCTAATGGCATTTTGGACAACTCTCTACCTGCTGCCTTGGCCTCCTTGTCTATGACCTGACTATGCCTCTGCTTGCCCCACATGTACCTTGTTGACATCTCAGCTGTCATCACAAGTGACCACACCAAGGGTAGTTACCTGGTAGTTCCCCACAGTCAGGTCCATCCCACCTTGCGCAGGGCTCCCTGGCCATCTCTCACGGTGACCTAACAGATCCACCAACTGCCTACATGACTGTGAATACAAAGCAATTGGCTACTAAAATAAAATCAGCTTTTCCAAATGTGGGATCCCCAGGGTTTCCTGCCCAGATCTCTGCGGTTACGTTAAATAATAAACCCAAAACTCAAAACTGAAGTCGTGTCAATTTGTATATCTGTGAAACACAATGGAATACTGAAGAAAGGGGAAAGCCATGGGGTCAAAAGCTACCCCTTAATTACAAGCTACAATTTATGGTCACTATTGTTATATCCATTGCTATTAAAATAAATGTATCATGAATATGCATGCTATGTACTGTATATAGCCTTACAAGAAAAACATGGTGCATCTTGAAGAAATTGAGGGCCACATGTATGAAAACTGTCTTGGTCTAAGACTTTTCTTGTTGCCTATAGCAACCAATCAGAGTGCCCCTTTGATTTCATACAGTGCTCTGTAAAAATGAAAAGGGCGCTCTGATGGGTTTCTATGGGCAACAAGAAAAGTCTTAGACCAAGAAAGTTTTCATACATGAGGGTCATCCAACCCATCCCATAGCCATGGCTTATATCTTCTTTTAAGGAAATCCTGCATGTATCTCTATTTGAGGAAAAAAATAAATAAATACATTTTCTATAGATATTAGATGGTCTGACGAAGAAAAGAATGTCAGCTCCAAGGTGGTTAATGCATCTACAGCACTCGCCTGCATTGCCCCATGAAGTACATTGTGTATTTGACACTAAAATAGAAGTATAAGTGAATTAATGGCAGGTAGACAAAATAAGTGTATAATCCAAACTGTCTGCTTTAATAACCCAAAACCTCCGGCTTCACAAAGTGTCAGCTTAAAAACGTATAATTACAGGAATAAAAATACACAAGCTTACGCTCGAGAAGATTATTTTAGAAAGCAGGAGGAAAAATTAAAAAGAAAACACACTGCCACCAAATGTAGTAAATCGCTGCTTTATGAGTCAAAGTTTTTATAAGCTTTTCTTTGGTAAAGTTGTTATTATGAAGGAAGATTTTGATTTAGAATAATTTTTTTGCGGATATATAATTCATGAAGGATCGGCTACCCAGGGCTATTATTTGCTATACTTTTTTTTAATAAAATGAATTCTTACAACAATTGCAGCAGAATGTTACTCAGAGCATAAAAACAACCCACTACCAGCCCTGGACTACAGACACCAAAATCAACCTACAGCAGTCATTACAGGGGAAATGGAGTATTGCATGCCGACCATTGAAATACAAGGCAGGCCATGTCGTTTATCGTAGGACTGGACCAGCTAAATGAAGAGCCTCCCTATTTTAATAGGTCTCTGCTCTAGATAATAGTTGAATATGACTCAATTTAGGGGCTTCTCTATGACACTTAATAACTTTATAAGGTAAATAGAAAGAGTTACAATGTTCATGAGTTTAATTATTGGGCAGGACAGTGGCTCAATGGTTAGCACCTCATGGCACTAGCATGAGGACAACATTTGCTTTGGTCTCTTTTGAACCTTTTCTACCATGTTACTATGGAGCTTGTATGTTCTCCAAATTTTAGCATGGGTTTTCTATGCTTTTCTCCTATACTTTAAAAATATAAAGGTAAATTAAGCCCTTGTTTAGCTACAGAGGTTAGATTGTGAACCCTTAGGGCATGTCCCCACGGCAGAGGAGAAATACTGGTCGGTTTATCCGACCGGTATTTGTCCTGTTTTAGTGCCGTCTCCACGGCCGCAAGGGGAGGGGGGGCGGCTTTTCTCCGAGATGAGCGGGAAAAGCCCTCTAACCTTCCCATTCACATGCATATATTCTGTCCAAAAACCGGACGGAAGAATGTGCATGTTCAATCTTTTTCGGGCGGTGCTCGTGGGGACTGCTGCACGGGTTTTCCACTGAGCCCCGTTGTGCTCGTTTACGGACGGTTTTTCAGATGGTTTGCAAAACCACAAACTGTCTGAAAAACCGGCCACAAACCCATGCCTTGCGGACATAGTCTTAGGAGGTAGAGAGTGATGTGAATGATGACAACAGCTGTACCCTACGGCAGGATATAGTGTTGATTTATTAGGCATTGAAATAAACAACCATAAAACTCTATAATAAAATAGTAGATAAGGTTGGAAAAAGAAACAGGTTCATAGAGTCCAACCTATAATTCTATATTGTTGATATAGAAGAAAACAAAGACCCCTGTGAGTTGGATTCTGATTGTCCCCATACAAGAGGAAAAAATCCTTCCCAACTCCATAAATAGATATCAATTTCCTGGATCAACTTCCTATTTCCAGAATGCAGTCCCCATAACTTATCATATCCTATTGTTAAGAAAGGCCATTTCAATAAATCCACCATCACATCCTCTTTTGGCAGTGAGTTCCAGTGTTCACACGGCAAAGGACAAATACCGGTCGAAAACTGGACGGAAGATTGTGCAAGCACAATGCTTTTCAGGCGGCCGGCGGTTTGAACTGCTGCAGTGGGGACTGCTGCACGGGTTTTCCATAGAGCCCCATTGAGCTAATTTTCGGCCGGTTTTTCAGGCGGTCTGCAAAACCGCAAACCGCCTGAAAAACCGTCCGAAAACCATGCCATGGGGACATGCCCTTACTGCAAAGAATTCTTGTCTACTAGGATGGTGAAACCTTCTTTCCACTAGATGTAGAGGATGCCCCTTTGTCATTTCTATAGGCTTAGATGTAAATAGATCATGGGAGAGATCTGTGTACTGTCCTGTCACATATTTGTACATGGTAATTAAATCGCCCAAGCGGTCTTTTTTTCCAAGGTGAATAAAACCAAGTTTGATAGCCCAGTTTGGTTCTGCTGTCTACCCTTTCCCTTAAAGAGGTGTTTTGGGAGTTAAGAAAGCTTGTTTGTCCACTGGGGCATGATAAAAAATAGAACTAGCTTTCTTAACAACCCTTAAATTCCCAAAATACCCCTTTAACCAACTTGGTCTCCCTCCTATGCACCCGCTATAGCTTAGCTATAGCCATCTCATTAAAGGGGTTGTCTGACTACATTGATTCATCTCACCTCAGTCCTGTTTTCTTGGTTTCACTTTGAATTCAGGGGCATGTTTACTGGCTTCCACTAGGCTGCCGTAGAAGCCAGATCTTTAGCTTTAGCATCCAGTGCTGGCAGCCTATCAGGAGAGATCAAACAGGTCTGTAGCTATAGCGACCTGAAATATCTAGAAGACATATCTAGAAATAGGTACGATACTGTTAATGGACATATATTGCAAAGGGACTTGTTTTTGCAAGATCTTTAACATAAAAGACAATCCTTGTAGTGAGACAACCCCTTTAAGTGACAACCATAAGGCTAGGGTATGCTATCACTTTATGATTGATGGGAATCAAACCCATGAGACCCCACTGAGGGTCCAGCGCACTAATTCAGTGCTACCAGCCCTTAAGTCTCATGATGAATGGGGGTCCCAAAATTCCGATTCACACCAATGATATAACTATAGTGATAGTTTTCACTTTATACTATAGCAATAGTTCTTTGATATAATGTAACATAATGCTGTTGCAATACCATGCCAAACCACATGGTGCGCTGTAGAGGAAAATGTTTTCATGAATGACGTGAAGTATAAAGCACTTTAACCCAGATAAGTCCAGTTAAACAATGGAAAGTGTCATCTTGTGTTTGACAAAATGCAGAGCAATGTAGATTATGATGAAATATATGTACATTTATCATAGCTATTATGTACATGGATAATTTATAAATCAGAAAAAAGTTAAACACTCTTAGTCATGTATGTGTTTTTTATTATTAAGATTAACATTTTGCAGAACTTTAACCAGCCATAGATTAAAAACTCACCTTGAGGCTGACGACTCGGATGATAAATTTGTATATCGAATGGTTGTGCGCTGGTCTTTTGAATGACGCTTACATTGTGACCCGTCCATTTGTTTGCCTTAGATAAAGTGTTAGTTCTCCAATCTGTCCAGTATACATCACTGCCATACAGCGAGACCGCAAAAGGGTGAGACAGATATTCATGACCCCGTATAATTTCCCTCATGGAGCTTCCATCATATAGTGCAGAATATATGGCATCTGACCTATATACAGAGATAGATAGGAGATAGTTAATTGGTCACTATTGTAATTTCTTTAGTACAAGGAAAACATTTTTGCTAAAAGGAAAATAGAAAGGAGATTAAATTACATGAAATATAAGAGCCAAATGCATTGGAATAAATAGACAAGTTCTAATTACTGAATTATATAGAAGTGTTCTCAACTTGAAGACTAATCTAATTCTATAGAAAAGGTCAAAAACGTCAAAGTTTTCCACTTAGTGCAATGATGAGCTGAGCAGGGGGTGTCCTGCTGCTGTGAACCTCTGCAACAAACTATAGCTGTCATTTCCCATGTTCAGTTTCCCTGCAGTGCCACCACAGACGAATTGAAGTTGTCATGATTGTGCCTGACAGACCCGCAGCTTTGATCTCTGGTCGCCAGCCATGGCCATTGCAACAAAACCGGGGTATCGGCCATAGTTCTTTATATTTGTGCTCACCAGTAGTGTTGAGCGATTATTATCGACAAAGTTGAAATCGGCACGGTATTTACGTTGATCAGATTTTTTTTAGATCACGCGATAATTTAGGTTAAAATCTGTGCATCATCTATTAAGATCGCGCCATTTTCGGCGCTTCCTGTCATTTTGGCGGCCAGCAAATTAGCTTACAGAATAGAGCAGGGTGAGATGTGTGTGCGACGTCATGACTGGGATGTGTATGGTTGTGATTGGCTGGAAAAAATCACATGACTCGTTTTTACATAGAACAGCCCTTCCTGTTCATGATCAGTGTGTGTCAGTATCTCAAAGCAGTAGGACGTGCGCTCTGCCTCTGTGCAAACAGCTCAGCGAAATTATTCTATTTGTTCACAGAGACAGCTCTACTTTTAGCTGTGATCCTTAGAACTCAGTTAGATCAGAGATTTGCAGATTTTAGGTAGTTAGGCAGAGAATTTTAAGGAGCATCTACCGCTGTAAAGGTGCCTTGCATTTAAATTTGAATCCAGCAATTGTGTAGTCACCACAGGTGAATTGATAGGTGCCAAAAATACCTTTTATTATCCGTATACATTTCAGATACGTGTTTTTTGCACTTTTGCCCAGTCCAGATTTGTTGATAGAGGTACCTTGCAGTTAAATTTGAATCCAGCAATTGTGTAGTCACCACAGGTGAATTGATAGGTGCCAAAAATACCTTTTATTATCCGTATACATTTCAGATACGTGTTTTTTGCACTTTTGCCCAGTCCAGATTTGTTGATAGAGGTACCTTGCAGTTAAATTTGAATCCAGCAATTGTGTAGTCACCACAGATGAATTGATAGGTGCCAAAAATACCTTTTATTATCCGTATACATTTCAGATACGTGTTTTTTTGCACTTTTGCCCAGTCCAGATTTGTTGATAGAGGTACCTTGCAGTTAAATTTGAATCCAGCAATTGTGTAGTCACCACAGGTGAATTGATAGGTGCCAAAAATACCTTTTATTATCCGTATACATTTCAGATACGTGTTTCTTGCACTTTTGCCCAGTCCAGATTTGTTGATAGAGGTACCTTGCAGTTAAATTTGAATCCAGCAATTGTGTAGTCACCACAGGTGAATTGATAGGTGCCAAAAATACCTTTTATTATCCGTATACATTTCAGATACGTGTTTTTTTGCACTTTTGCCCAGTCCAGATTTGTTGATAGAGCCACCTTGCAGTTAAATTTGAATCCAGCAATTGTGTAGTCACCACAGGTGAATTGATAGGTGCCAAAAATACCTTTTATTATCCGTATACATTTCAGATAAGTGTTTTTTGCACTTTTGCCCAGTCCAGATTTGTTGATAAAGGTACCTTGCAGTTAAATTTGAATCCAGCAATTGTGTAGTCACCACAGGTGAATTGATAGGTGCCAAAAATACCTTTTATTATCCGTATACATTTCAGATACGTGTTTCTTGCACTTTTGCCCAGTCCAGATTTGTTGATAGAGGTACCTTGCAGTTAAATTTGAATCCAGCAATTGTGTAGTGACCACAGGTTAATTGATAGGTGCCAAAAATACCTTTTATTATCTGTATACATTTCAGATACGTGTTTTTTGCACTTTTGCCCAGTCCAGATTTGTTGATAGAGCCACTTTGCAGTTAAATTTGAATCCAGCAATTGTGTAGTCACCACAGGTGAATTGATAGGTGCCAAAAATACCTTTATTATCCGTATACATTTCAGATACGTTTTTTATTGCACTTTTTCCCAGTCCAGACTTGTTGATAGAGGTACCTTGCAGTTAAATTTGAATCCAGCAATTGTGTAGTCACCACAGGTGAATTGATAGGTGCCAAAAATACCTTTTATTATCCGTATACATTTCAGATACGTGTTTTTTGCACTTTTTGCCCAGTCCAGATTTGTTGATAGAGCCACCTTGCAGTTAAATTTGAATCCAGCAATTGTGTAGTCACCACAGGTGAATTGATAGGTGCCATAAATACCTTTTATTACCCGTATACATTTCGGATACGTGTTTTTTGCACTTTTGCCCAGTCCAGATTGGTTGATAGAGCCACCTTGCAGTTAAATTTGAATCCAGCAATTTTGTTGTGATTTGAGGGACTTGAGAATAGCTGTGATTTGCTGTCTTTTAATAAGAGACGTTCCAAAACTCTTCCATACCCTCTCAAAATTGATCTTTCTGAACATGGAGCGGAATGCAGGTGGTAAGCGAGCAAAGAGGGGGGTAGCACATGGAGGTAGAGGTACAAGAGAAGGTGCTCCTTCCAGGGCTGGCGACAACACGCAAGCCAGCGGAATGTCGGTTGCAGGACCCAGGCCTGTCATCGCTGGGTCAGGGTCCTGTGAATCTTAGTAACGAACAGCGTCGCCAATCTGTTCTTCAGTGGTTAATGCAACCTGCATCCAGCAGTCTTACCTCCTCGTCCTCCCAGTCACGGCACAAAATGTCGTCATCAGCATCATCAGCATCCGTCCAACATGAAGCGAAGGCAGCCCAAATGTCAACTCATGTACCCACCACTGTGGATAATCCATTTCTGAAGACCTCTTTGATGACAAAATGCGGTTGGGGTCAGAAGGCATGTTAAAAGATCAAGAGGCCAAAGAGGATGATTTTATCTGCTCTGACGCCAGTTACTGATGCCATCAGAGGAGCAGAAGGAAGCGGTCAAATCGGCAAAAATCCCGGGTGGTCGGCAACGCCTTGCAGTCCCTCTTGCTTGTAGCCTGCAGCTCCTGGATGCAGAATATCAGGACGAGGAAGTCACCTGTGTTGATGATGATGATGATGACATTGCGGATCCAACGTGGTCTTTTCAGCAGAATTTGCTTGCGAGCGCTTCATCACTGGACGAGGAGGAAGACGATGGGGTAGTGTCAGTACGGGTTCCGCCTCAAAAAGGGAGAGGGCAGTCGCAAAAGTCCGCTGATATGATTCCAACAGCCACGGTCAGCGGAAACCCCGCTCCTCGTTTATCGCCGTCAAAAAGGTCCAGGACCTCTCAAGCCTGGGCCTTCTTTGAGCAAGCCTCTGATTCACCCAGCGATGTCATATGCCGCCTTTGCCGTAAACGCATAAGTAGAGGCAAGAATCTTAGGTGTTTAACCACCACCAACATGTCTAGTCACATGCAGCGAATGCATGAGTTGAAATGGAGGCAACACTTGGCCAAAAAAGGCCAGACCGACGCCGGCCTCAACCACTGTCACACCCTCTGTCTCCGCCTCCTCCTCCTCCGCCACACCAAGCATTCCTCAGCTGCCATGTCTCTCAGAGTCATGATCAGGGATCAGCCTCCGCTTCAGCCTCCACCGTCGCCCGAGTACCACCAGCACCACCAGAGACCCATCCTACCCCTTCTCCTTCCGCCAGTTTGACGACCTGCATGCCATACAGCGGCCAGTCTAGCAGCCAGCCTTCTATCTTCCAGGTTTGGGAGCAGAAGAAACACTTTAACCCAAACCATCCCAAAGCCAAAAGCCTGAATGTCGGATTGCCTAGGCTTTTGGCCTTGGAAATGTTGCCTTTCGTCTGGTGGACACAGATGGGTTCTGCCACGTCATGGCCCTTGCCTGCCCCCAATACCAGATGCCGAGCAGGCATTTCTTTGCCAGAAAAGCCGTCCCTGACCTGACCAGCCACGTGTCATCTAAAATTTCAAGCGCATTGTCTGCATCTGTGGCCGGAAAAGTCCATCTGACCACCGACACATGGACTAGTAAGCACGGCCAAGGCCGCTATATCTCTGTGACAGCTCACTGGGTGAGCTGGGTGGATGTCTCTGGGGGTGACGGTGGCTCTCAGGCTCGGCGCACACTCTTCAAAACCGCAGGGATGGTGCAGGGCTCTTTCCCCCAAGGTCCTCTGGTGGCATCACAAATTAATCTGTCTTGGAGACCGTCCACACACAGGTCAGGAGCTGTGGACAGCTCTCCGCATCGAGACCGAGCGCTAACTGGGTGCCAGGCAAGGTGGTGTGCGATAACGGGCGAAATCTGCTGGCCGCCTTTAAGATCGGTAGGCTGGAGCACATCCCTTGCCTGGCACATGTCATGAACCTTGTCGTCCAGAAATTTCTAAAGAGCTACCCGGGTCTGGACTGCCTACAGGACAAGCAATGTTTTGCTTTAGGACATCACACTTTTGTGGATGCAGTGATACCGATTATGTTTAAATTTTTTTATTATTTACAAAATTGTTTTAATCTTTTAACATTTAACTGTTACTATTTCCAAAACCTTTTTTCTTTTTTACTTTTACTTTAAGTCCCCATAGGGCACTTTACCACTAGGAGATGTGACTACTTATACGCTTTTCTGCAATACCCATGAATTGCAGAACAGTGTACGATAATGGCTCTCCTAGCACACCCTGCCATAGGAGTAGTAAGATGGCAGCCATGGACATCTTCATTAGGCCCTGACTGCCATGACAATTGAACCTTGCAGCCTCATAGTGGTGAAGTCGACTGAAACAATGTTTATAACTATTTTTTAATGCCGTAGATGCAACAGCTGCTCTAACCGTGACATCTAAGTGGTTAAAATTCCAGGATCAGAGTTACCCCGAACTCCGGCTGCAAGTGGCAGATCACAGCTGTAACTAACATACCACATAAAGTGAGGGTTAAGCAAATGAGTCTGCTCCAAACTCCTTTCCTGGCATTATTATTATTATTATTATTTATTTTAGAGCGCCCTCGGTTCCAGGGCGCTGTACATTCAGGTTGCATACACAATATGTCAAACAAGTACAAAGGTGACAAATTAATAACTAACAGCTGGTAGAGAAGGAGAGAGGTCCCTGCCCGTGAGGGCTTACAATCTACAAGCATCAAGATGTAAATATACAACAAGGGCGACATGTATGAGCGGGGCTGCACCAGAAGTCCGGCATCTTTTCAGCCTGACGTCTAGCGCAGCCCCGTTCACTGTAGTGTCCTGCGGCACTTTGTAATGCACCTGATTTCGGAGGGTGTGCGGGAGGCGGGGTGCACTAGTACTGTACGGAATTATAGATTTCTAGGCTTTGTTATGGCAATTCCAGGCGCATTACTGCTGGAACAGGTAAACCACTTTCAAAGTGATCTACCTAAGCCAGAATTGACATTTATGCACTAGAATGCGCCTGATTTATAACCCACAGTAGAAAAGGTTCATAAATCAGGTGTATTCTACACTAATATTATGCACATAAAAATTGTCGTCTAAGCGCCAAAAATCATACATGTCATCCCAAATGTCAGGAAGAGGTTAAAGATAGTCTATGTAGAGAGTCTATGTAAAGCCAGAAAATGGCTTAGATAGGTTGTCACCTCTCTACCTTTACTCCTCTTAATTACTTTAAGTGTTTATTCATTTATTAATGTATATATTTTTTGTTTATGTACAGTTTATATTTTACATATTTTTATGTATAATTTTATTTACTGATCATTTTATTCCTTTCCAGTTCACCCAATTTTGAGCAGCAGGGGATGATGATGAGCTCGAGAGAAAGTTCATGTCACCGTAAATATAATAGAAATATCTGAACTCCGAGATGATGGAAGTGAACCCGTGGAACAGACAAATGGAATCTGTAAGAGCTCATATGAATGTCTTTAAAATGTCTTCACCTTGCAACTTAGCAATTATTGCAGATCGGTGTGAATGTAAATGGAGACTGTAATTGCCCTTTAAAGCTGAGACCTCTATTAAACATCACATGTCTCCGTTTTAATGTGATCCAGTCTCTCTTTGGCTTTTTAAGGGAAAAAGCTGGCAAAGAAAATGGAAGGTTGGAAGTAGCAATTTGTGTGTCATCAGGATGGACTTTAACACTAACCTGGAAGCACATGTGACTATGTTATTCATTTTTAAAGTACCCCACAGAGGAATGGGATGGAAGGATGACCCTGTATGTAGTGAATGTCACAGGTAACCTAGCAGCTCTTCTTACACCTTTGTCACTATTATGACTCTAAAAGGACCCATTAAAGTTCTGTCGTATATGAGGGTAAAGAGCCCCAGTGGACTTCAAAGGGAACCTGTCAGCTGTTACAGGAACTCTAGGCAGCAAGGACTAGCCACAGATCTCCTCATTGCAGCTCAGTCTATTTCACTATTAAATGCTACAGAACATCAGAGTATTAGGGCAGGTCCCCACTGCATGGGTTTTCTGACGGTTTTGCAGACCGTTTGAAAAACCGGCCGAAAATGAGTACAATGGTGCTCTATGAAAAACCCGTGCAGCAGTCCCCACAGCACAGGTTTTCCGCCCCGCGGTTTTTCCACCCACGGGCCGCCCGAAAACCATTCAACATGCACATTTTTCTGTCCGGTTTTTGGAATGTGAATGTGAAGGGGGAGGTCTTTTCTCCGCTCACCACGGAGAAAAGCCATACCCCCCCCCCCCCCGCAACCATGGGGACGGACGCAAAACAGGAAAAATATCGGTCGGATAAACGAACCGGTATTTGTACCTTGCCGTGGGGATGCAGCCTTAGAGCCAGACACAGGGAGAGATGCAGGGACAAAGAATGGATTCCAATGTGCGGCTTCTGTATCAACCAGCTTAGGGCGCGTTTCCCACTGCACAGGACAAATGCCAGGCAGTTTGCCGGCCGGTATTTGTCCTGTTTTGCGGCCGTCCCCTCAGCCGCAGGGGGGGCGGCTTTTCTCCGCAGTGAGCGGAAAACAGCCCTCCCCCCTCCCATTGAGATGCACAGATTCCGTCTGGAAACCCGACGGAAGATTGTGCAAGCACAATGCATTGCGGCCGGACCGCGGGCGGAAAAACCGCCAGACGGTTTTCCATAGGGCACCATTGTGCTCATTTTTGGCCGGTTTTTCAGGTGGTCTGAAAACCCGTGCCGTGGGCATG
>JAODAL010065984.1:0-17969 GCA_025379985.1 Phyllomedusa bahiana
TATCAACACACTCCTCGCCAAAAGGAAAAAACACGTATCGAAATGCTTTCTATAATAAAAGGTATTTTTTGCCCCCTATCAACACCGTGGTGCTTTTAAAATTGCTGCATTCAAATTTAACGCAAAGTAATCTATCAACAAACTTGACTGCCCAAAAGTGAAAAAAAAACCCCTGCCGAAAGGTATACTGATATTAAAAAGGGTATTTTTGGCACCTATAGTATGCCGTGGGGCTACAAAGTTGCTGTATTAAAATTTAACTGAAAAGTAATCTATCAAAAAACTTATCCCAAAAGGAAAAAACCCCTTCTAAATGTATACGGATATTAAAAGGATTTTTGGCACCTATCATACCCTTGTGACACAAAGTTGCTGGATTCAAATTTTAATGCAAGGGGGCTCTACAACACAGCTCCGCCCCAAAGTGAAAAAAAACACGAATCTGAAATGAAACTGATAATAAAAGGTATTTTTTGGCACCACAACCTTGGGGACTACAAATTCGGGATTAAAATTTTAACTGCAAAGTAGATCTATAAACAAAGCTTGACTGCCCAAAATAAAAAAAACACCTGTCGAAATGTATACGAATTTTAAAAAGATATTTTGGCCCCTATCAGTACCCCTGTGGTGACAAAAAAATTGCTGATTCAAATTTTAACTGCAAATAAAACTTCAACAAAGCTTACTACCAAAAGTGAAAAAACCCTGTCTGAAATGTATACGGGAAAAAAAGGAAATTTTTGGGCACCTATAAATTCCCCTTTGGGGTGACTTTTAAAATTTGCTGCATTCAAATTTAACTGCAAAAAAAACTATCAACAAAGCTTGACTCCCCAAAAGTAAAAAAACACCTTCTAAAAATGATACGGATTTTAAAAGGTATTTTTGGCACCTATCGGGACCCTTTTGAGACAAAAAAAAAAAAGTTTGCTGGTTTCAAATTTAACTGCAAGGTGGCTCTATCAACAAACTTGACCCCAAAAGTGAAAAAAACACTATCTGAAATGATACTGAAATAAAAGGGTATTTTTTGGCACCTAACAACCTTTGGACTACAAATACTGAAACAAATTTTTAACGCAAAGTAGACTACAACAAAGCTGACTTCCAAAAGAAAAAAAAACACCTGTCTGAAATGTAACGGATTTTTAAAAGGTTTTTTTTGCACCATCAGTACACCTGGGGGTGACTACAAATTTTGCTGGATTCAAATCAACTGCAAGGTGGCTCTATCAACACAGCGCCTGCGCCAAAGGAAAAAAACACTATCTGAAAGAAATAGATAAAAAAAGGTTTTTTTTTTTGGCCCCTATCAACCTGTGTGACAACAAATTGCTGGATAAAATTTAAAAACTGCAAAGTAATCTATCAACAAAGCTTACGCCCAACTTTTGAAAAAAAAAAAAACCTTCTGAAATGTATACGGATTTTAAAAGGTTTTTTTTTGGACCTATCATAACCTGGGTGACACAAAGTTGCTGATTAAAATTTAAACTGCAATTTTGCTCTATCAACACGCGCCTGCGCCAAATAAAAAAAACACGTATCTGAAAGTATACTAAATAAAAAAGGTATTTTTTGCACCTATCAACCGTGGTGAACAAAATTGCTGTATTCAAATTTAAGTCAAGGGGCATATCAACAAAGCGGGACTGGGCAAAATTGAAAAATAACCCCTACTGAAAGTATACTGAGAATAAAATGGTTTTTTCACCTAACAAAAACCTGCAGTTACTAAAAATATCTGTGGCCTAAATAAGGCAATGCAATGTCTAAACAAAGTTTTGGCTGTACAATATCCAGTATCCTTTATAGAGCTTGTCTGTGTTCGCCCCACACCCTCTCCCCCCTTTTTTCCCCTTGACTTTTTCAGGGTAATGCCCTTTTAAAATTCCGCCTAACTACCTAAAAACTGCAAATCTCTGAAACTAACTAACTTTTAGGGTCACAGCTAAAAGTAGAGCTGTCTGTGAAAAAATAAAAAAAATTTCGCTGAGCTGTTTTTTGAGCTGTTTTTTGGACAGAGCAGACGACGCCCCACTGCTACGAGACGCGACAACACTGACTGAACAGGGAAGGGGTGTTCATGTAAAACAGGGTTATGGATTTTTCCAGCCCAAACGCAACCAACACATCCCATTCATGACGTCGCACACCATCCACCCGCTCATTCTGTAAGCTGATTTCTGCCGCCAAAAAACAGGAAGCCCAAAATGTCCATCTTAATAGATGATGCACAATTTTAACCTAAATTATCCTGATCAAAAAAAAAATCCATCAACGTAAATAGCGTGCCCCATTTTTAACTTTGCATAATAATCGCTCAACACTAATCATTACCCAATTTTCCAAACCAAATGCAGGAAATAGTATTTTAAGAGCTAGTAGTTGTCACCCACAACATGTTATTAAGGCTATACTGGTGGGAGAATTCACTCGAGCAAAGAGAACCTGCACTAGAGCACATGATTTTGAGATGAAAAAATCTGAAATTAGGACAAAATTTAAGGAAAGAAATTATCCTAATTGGATGTTAAAAAGAGCTGAAATCATTGTATCACAGAAGGAACGTACAGAAATATTGACAACAAAAACAGATAGCGTGAAATTTAATCATAATAAGACAACATTCATAACCTCTTACAGTAGAGATTAAAATAAAATCAAAAAGATATTTTACAAATGTATACCTATATTAAGACAAGATCCTGTGCTAGCTAAAATAATAGATGAGGGAGTACAATGCGTATCTAGAAAAAAATCGAACTATTGCAAGCTGTATATCACCAAGCATGTATTTAAAACCAGATAGCAGGAGAACAACGTGGTTGTCACAGCAAGGTTCATATCAGTGTGGGGGAACGAGGTGTACAGTTTGTAAATATATGACGAAGAAAAACTTATTCTGCAATGCAGACAAAACCACACAATATAACATAAAAAAGTTTCATAAACTGCAAAACACATCATGCAATATTTCCAATAGAATGCACATTGTGCAATAAAATATATGTAGGATGTACGATAAGACAAATCAAAAAACGCATTGCAGAGCATATTACAGGTATAAAAAATAAACAAACATTTAAATCTGGAGCTCTCAGGCATTTTGTAGAAGAACATCAAAGTGATTTAACATATTTTACATGTTATGGTGTAGAAGCAGTTAACAAACCCGCAAGGGGAGGAAATTGGGAACAAAAGGTTAAAATGAGAGAAGCTTTTTGGATTTTGCATCTAAACACACGTAAACCTCAAGCATTAAACTATCGTAATGATCTAATGTACATTTATAGTTGCATGAGTTATTGTAGGGAAAAAAATGAGAATTTAAATGTATGGTACTGAATTTTGATTGGTTGTGTGAGAGGGAGGGCCGGAATGGTTAGAAACGCGTTGCCCGGGAGCACGCACCATGTGTGGGTCTGCTGTTTTTCAATAATAAAGAATCATTTTTTCCAGTGCTGGAATCTGTATTTTGACTTGGACTGACCAGTTCTTTGTGAGTTGTAGTTGCTGTGGACGGACAGCTGATTCCGGAGCGCGGAAGAGATTGTTGGTGGACAGTGACGGAGAGGCTAACTCACATGCACAAGCCTCACTGACCGTCTAGCGCACCGAGACCGAAAGACGCAGCTGGTAAGCCTAAGTGACGGCGGGCTCAGGCATCCTACACGCTGTGAACCGTGCCTAGCCAGGGGAATCTACACACACAGAAAAGCTACCACAGCTTCTCAGGATCCTACTGTACTGCAAGCCGGGATTCACGGCACAAGCATAAAGTATCATAAATAGGACTAACAGCATTTTGGATCGTATGTAGCTGAAAAGGTAACCATTCTGTTCATTAGTGTATAAAGACTGGCAACAGCATAACAGTGAGTTAAGTGTGATTTTTGTTATATATATTTTCAAGATTAAAAAACAGTTTTAAAAAATTCTGAGTGTTCTGTGGTTTACCAGACAAATCTATACATTTTTTTTTTTATTTGCTGTATGTTAATGAGGTTTTATTAATCTCATTTGAATATACTGTACTGTTTCACACAAAGAAACTAGCTACATTTTTGCAGTCTATTTTGGCACTGTTTTTTGAGGGTCTGAAATACTGCAGTCAGATCTTTGTTGAGAATCTTTAGTAAAATATGAGTATGCCTACAGTGTAATCTTCTAATTGTTGAAATACTGGCTTTGTATTTTTGTATGTCAGCATACAAGTACAGACTTTGACAAAATTGTTGGTACCCTTCTGTTAAAGAAAAAAAAAAACTACAATGGTCACTGAAATAAGTTGAAACTGATATAAAAAATAATAAATTTAAATCTACTAAATCTACTGAAAAAATTATAGACAAACATTTTAAAGGTAAAGGCTACAAGACCATCTCCAAACACTTTGATGTTCCTGTTACTGCAGGTGAACATATTATTAAGAAGTTAAAGTTTATGGCACTGTAACAGACAGGGTGTTGTAGTGGGGCACCCCAACTGTGACTGCCCATTGCCTGTGGCAACCACATTTAAGAGTTGTTTTGAATTGCGGGGAGAAGCGGAGTGTTTGAGATGTGTGATGCACCGGCGATAATCAATTGACACGACGACTGTTCTCGGACTGATGTGGCTTTTACTCTCATCCTTAGCGGCTGTTGCAATACATACAGTGCAGTCATGTTCTGGCACCCAGCAGTTTCAGCATCCACACATGCAACTAACAAGGGGTCCTCCTCATGCCCACCTCACAGCTCTACCTGACTGTTCTCAGTGGCTTCTCCACTATTGCTCAGGCCTCTTGCTGAACTTCTCACTGCTCCCCGGATTGGTGCCTTTCTTCTGGACACTCACTGACTCTAGAGTGGGGACTTCTCCCCGGCTTTTCCTGGATTTTCTCTACTTTTAACAAATTGCAACTATATACAAGGACATGGCTTTCTACTCTCACCAAATGACAGCCAATAATATCTTCCACCCCTCATGGCTACTGTAACTCTGAGGGGCACACTTCTCTCTCTCTCTCATGTCACTGTCTCCTTTCCTCTGCCTGACTCTCAACTGACAACTCTGTCACCAACTGCAGCTTCCCCCTCTGCACAAGCTGCCCCCCCTTTTCCTCAGCCCGGCTCCATCCCTTCGAGCTTGCTGATTGGCTGCCCAGCTCCTTCTGACTCAAAGCACACTACATACACAGGATCGAACTGCTTGCCTGAACTATTAACTGTTAACCATTTGTCTGCCAAAACCAGGCCATCCTACTCCCTGGTTTACCATGGCAACCCAGTGTGCTACTACTCCTAACACAGGCATAACTACAACCCTTTACAGCACTGTAGTCAACCTCCATAAACATGTTCGCATTAGGAAAATTGATACAAATTGAATGGACGGATAATATGAATGTTAACCAAAAAGGCCAGAACAACCTCCAAGGAGATCAGAGGTTAACTCCAGGGTCAAGGTACATCAATATCAGATCACACCATCCATCACTGTCTCTGCCAAAGTGGACTTAATGGAAGATGACCGGGTACAAAATAAAAAACAAAAACAAAACTGGAATTTGTCAAAATACATCGAAAAGCCAGAAAGCATCCAGGAGAATGTCATTTGGACAGGGGCGTCGCTAGGCTGTTTTATTCGCGGCTCGGGCCCCGAATAAAACCCCCTGTGCCCCGAGTCTCCCGGGCTCCAGGCCTCTGTGCTGGGCCTGGAGCACCGACTGGCTCTTCAGCTGCATGTCCCGTCCGCTGGACCACACACACTAGGGCTTCCTGCGGGGCAGAGACCCGAGCGCTCCCTGCCCCGCCGACAGTGTCGGACCCGCAGGTCCTACACCGCGGGGTTCCCCGGTCCTCACAGCGCTGAGGACCCGCCGCCCCCCCGGCCCTCACCGGCAGCGTCGCGATGACATCACGTCATCGCACGCTGCCTGTCCTCGGGCGCACAGCGCGTAATAGGCCGTGCGCCCCGAGAGCTGCCGGAGGAGCGCGGGCTGAAGAGGACGGAAGCGCGCTCGCCGGGGGAGTTAAGTGAGTATTAAAATGTTGTTAATTTTTATAGTGTTTTAACCTACCTCAAATGCCCCTAGATACTGCCTTTGCCCCTATAGTGCCTGCCTGTGGCCCCCATATCCCTGCCTGTGCCCCTAAAAAGCCTGCCTGGGCCCCCATATCCCTGCCTGTGGCCCCCATATACTTCCTGTGGCCCCCATATCCCTTCTGGGGCCCCCTATATATACTGCCTGTGCCCCAATAATGCATCCCTGTGGCCCCCAAAATCTGCCTGTGCCCTTTTATACCTGCCTTTGACCCCCATATACTGCCTGTGACCCCATATACTGCCTGTGCCCCCATTTACTGCCTGTGCCCCCTTATCCCTGCCTGTGGCCCCCAAAATCCAAATGCCTGTGGCACCCATATTCCCTGCCTTTTGGCCCCCATATGATGCTGGCCCTATATACCTGCCTGTTGCCCCTTATACCTGCCTGTGCCCCCATATACCTGCCTGTGCCCCCATATACCTGCCTGTGGCCCCCATATACGCCTCATTGCCCCCATATACTGCCTCAGTGCCCTTATAAACCTGCTTGTGGCCCCCATAACTGCCTCAGTGCCCCCTTTATACTGCCTCAATGACACTCTTTACCTGCCTGTGGCCCCATATACTGCCTGTTGCCCCCATATACTGCCTTTGTCCCCATATACCTGCCTGTGGCCCCTATATACTGCCTCAGTGCCCCCAAATACTGCCTGTGGCCCCATAAACTGCCTCAATGACCCTATATACCTGCCTGTGGCCCCATATACTGCCAGTGCCCCCCTATACCTGCCTGTGCCCCCCTATCCCTGCCTGTGGCCCCTATATACTGCCTCAGGGGCCCCTATATACCTGCCTCAGTGATCTTATATACCTTCCTCAGTCTCCTTATTACTGCCTCAGTTGCCCCTATATTCTGCCCAGTGCCCCATAAACTGCCTGTGGCCCCCTATACCTGCCGTGGCCCCTATAATACTGCCTCATGCCCCTATAACCTGCCTCAGTGCTCTTATATACCTGCCCAGTGCTCCAAATATACTGCCTCAGTGCCCCTATATTCTGCCTCATTGCCCCTATACTGCCTGTGGCCCCCATATCCCTTCCTGTGGCCCCCATATACCTGCCTGTGGCCCCATATACCTGCCTGTGGCCCCATTACTGCTTCAGTGCCCCTAAAATACCTAACTGAGGGACTGCTATACCTAAAATTAAGGAGTTGCTGGAAATGTAGGATTCTAAGAATTTGTGTCCAAATCCTCAGGGACGAGTATTGGCCGGGAGCAATCAGCATAAAGGGTGTGAACCGGATGGAGAAGAAAAGGAAAAGTGAACGACGCTGATCATAAAAGACGTCTGGTTTAGTTACTAAATGTAACGCAGGTAATCACTTAATGGGCTGCAGAGTCCCAAAATACAACTATTATCTACCACTATATGGCCCCTGTATGGCGGGGGAAAATGTAATCAAGCCTGTGTACCACCGATAGTCACAATGTGGTGGTTGCGTTCGGTCAGGTCTGGCAAAGGATTATTTGAGCCTTAAGTAGTAATAGTTTTTTGGGGCTTGGTTTTGTAGGGGTGTTTTTTGTCACAATCACTTGTCTGTAGATTTGCTCCATGTATCGGTGGTATTATTTGGTGACTGTTTAGGGGTATTGTCATATGAAGGTGAGAAGTTCTGAACAAGTAAATTTGTCATTGGTGATTTTTACTGTACAGTGACTGCTGAGGAGATGGACGGGATCTGTGTGGGATGTGCAGAAATTAGTGACAGGAACAGAAGGTTTTTCTCTGTAAAAAACATCCGCAGTTCACAATGAGGCGGGAAAAACACAAAGGGCTCGAGCCCCAGATGTTTTAGGACCCTAGCAACGCCCCTGCATTTGGACAGATAAGACAAAACTGGAGCTTTGGCAAGTCACATCAGCTAAATGTTCAAAATGAAATTTGAACAATGAAAAATTGAAGCACACAAAGTAAATGACATTATTATCAATGGAGAAGGCTCAATTACATTTTGGGGCTGCTTTCCTGCCTTTGATAGAGAGTATCTTGAATGTCTGCATTGTATAATTAAATCTCAAGACTAACAAGGCATTCTAGAGCAAAGTGTGTTGCCCCGTGTAAGAAAACTTGTTATTAGTCACAGGTCATGGGTACTCCAATAAGATAATGACTTAACACACACAGCTAAAAACATCTAAGAAGAGCAAAGCATTGGAATAATCTGACGTGGACTTCTATGTGTTACCGGTGGTCCCGCGGCCTCCCGGCCAGGCTGCGACCTCGTGGGGACTCCTGCCCTTTCCCCGGCTGCGGGGACGAGTGGCGCCGTGGTACGGCTGTCGGGTCATGGGCGCACTCATTCCCCTGTGCAGCTGAACTTACCAGACCGCCCTCCTGCTTCCATGCGGCTCCCCTGCCGGCCGCGGCGCGCGTCCCTGCTCCTTAGGGCGCGCGTGAGCCGGCTTCCTCAGATTTAAAGGGCCAGTGCGCCGACTATTGGTTGTTGGCCGGTCGCTGACCCTATATAAGGTTCTCATTTCCGAAATGTCCCCCCCGGATCTTTAGTGCCCTCTAGCCTATTGTGAAAGCGTTCTTTGAGTCTCCGTCTTTACCGTGTACCGTACCTCCTTGCTTACGCCTCTCGACTATGAACTATTGCCGCCTGCCCTGACCTTACCGCCGTCCCCCGACTACGCCTCGTCTTACGATTCTGTACCTCGCTACACCTTGGCTGCTGCCACAAGCAAGTCACGCCAGTGGAAGCGACCTGGTAGATTCCTGCCGCAGCAAGTCCATCCCACTTTGCGGCGGGCTCTGGTGAAGACCGGGGTCTACTTAGACTCCGCTCCCTGGTGTGGCTTACGCCATTGCTTGCGCTGGTCCAGCGGATCCACTACCGACCGTCGTGACACTATGAGCCCCGATCTAAACCCTATTAAACATTTGTCTGGAGACAAACATGAGACAGCTAAAGCAGTTTGTTCACTAGATATGTTTGGATTTTTTTTTAAATTGGTTGAACTACAATTCAAAAGCATTGTCTGATTTTCATTAGTTCATTTTCAGTAAATTTAAATGTTATTATTACTTTTATCAGTTTTGGTGACCATCACTTTATAATATTACTATTCTATCTCTTTTGGATTGTTATGGTAATAAGTTGAATTAAAGATGTTTATGAGATAAAGACTCTTTTATCTGTTGCCTAGTTACAAGCAAAAGTTTGCACGCCATCCATGTACTTAGTTTACTGGTACCTTCAGCTACAATACAATCTTGCATCCCTTCAATCACAAGAGCCTTATGGTCTAATTTCTATTTTGTATACAGATTTGCTGTCAGCTATTCTTTTCTAGTATTAAAAACAAAAAAGACCCGGAGGATGATCTGTGTTCACATCTAATTGTATGTCCTGCTATAATAAATAATAAAAGTTAATCGGACTGTAACTGACTGTTCATCAGATAGATTTCACACCCATTTCCCTCCATAATGAAGGAAGAATACTAACCACTGACTGCCACTTCTGTTACCAACTGATGAAAAATTCTTGGTATGACAGACAGTGGATTTAGCACTATAATGTAAGACACTTATATAGACATATGGGCACTTGTGGAAATTCTTTTGTGTGTTATAGTTCTCTCTTTCTGTGTAGTGGTACTATGGAATACTACAACTGTTTTTTACATGTGGCAAGTTGTTTCTAAAGAAGAATCAAAGTAGTTACAATTTGAATAAAGAATATGAATACATAAGCAACTATTTTTATTGCTCTTTTGTATCCAGAATAAAACAAACAACTTTTGTAAATTGTCTTGTTAAGTAAAAAAATCCAACTATTTGTTTCCAAGGCTCCTCTGCACATAGTATATGTGTAGCATTGAAAATGGACAAGGAATTGTCCTTTAAAGGGTTGCCTGGTTATTAAAGGGGTCACGCATTTTGATGGCATATCGATAGAATATGCCATGGAAGTGTGATAATCATGGATCCCAAACTGGGACTTGTACCTATCTCAGGAACCGGACCTTGAAAGTCTTGAATCAGAATGGAAAGTCAGTCGTGTCTGCGCACAATTTTCAATTCTCTTCTATGGGAGTTCCAGGTACAGCTGTACTTGAAACAACCATAGTACTGAATGAAGAGTCGTGTGCAAGTGCAAACGACTCTTAATTCTGAGATGAGACTGAGCCCATTCCCAAGATGTTCACAATTACACTTTGATGACATGTCCTTTTGATATGCCAACAAAGTAAACAGTGGGAGAACCCCTTTAAGCTGCAGATAGCCAAATAAAAATAAAACCCTATATTCGCCATCGTCCGGTTCTTAGTTCCTGTTTAAAGTCTTATACTTCTGGACAGAACCATTACCTGTGCAGTTACTGATTGTCTGCAGCAGTCACGTTCCATGCTATTACATCACTGTTCAGAGCATGGTGATGTTATTGAGTGGCTACAGCAGTCACGTGCCAATCAGCAGCTGCAGCAGTGACATTGCCATTTGGAAATAGAAGACTGGAAAGACCCAAAACTGATGAAGTCATTGTCCAGGCGAAACATGCATAGGGTTTTTGTTGGTGGGTGTACGCAGTATACCTACTAAGTATACTAATGGTATGATTGTATTTTCTATGAACGTTGATATATTATTCATACTTAACCTTACCTGCTGATACACCCACCAGCTCTTTTTCTTGTCATATGTGTGTCTTTTATCCTTTCTTGTCTCGTGTGTTGTTTGTATTGTAACCAAGTCTTTTTGTCTGACAATGTCTGTTTTTAATATTGTTGTGAGGGATGTCCTAATCTGCCCCTGGCTTGCCCTGCAAGGGCAATCCCACATTAAACCTCTTCCCGAAATATACCACAGCAAATGGGTGACAACAGACAGAAGATAAATGGAAGACAAACGTAAAATAGACGAAAACAGGAAACAAATAGAGTCAGACGGATTAGGGTCAAACCAGAAGTATGCACAGTTCTGAGGGACAAGACGAGAGACTAAACAGGAAGACAAGCCAAAATCCAGAGAACCAGCGAATCAACACAGGAGAGCAAACACCAACACCTAGGACATGAGGAGCAATCACCAGCAGGGCCAGGCTGACAGGAAAAGGTTTAAATACCCTGCCCAGGCCAGGGATTGGCTCAAGTGCTTAACCCATCTAGCACCAAGCCACACCCTGGCTGAGGCTGTAACAAAATCCTTAAAGGGCCAGTAGCGCAGTCCTGACTTCACCCCTCCCCCCTTTTACGAGGGTCCACTTGACCCCTAGGTCCTGGATCAGGCTTCTTAGGAAATTTTTTTGTGAAATTCCTTCACTAACTGTCCGGCATGGATCGAGGAAACCAACTTCCATGTGTGCTCCTCTGGTCCATACCTTTGCCAATGAATAAGATTTTGAAGAGCATTTCTGACTCTTTGGGAATCCACTATATGCTCCACTTCAAACTCTAGATCTCCCTCTATCTGAATAGGAGTGGGATGTTCCTTATGAGGACCGACAGAAGGAACATACTTTTTTAGCAGTGATTTGTGGAAGACATTATGGATCCGGAGAGTTGCGGGAGACGAAGACGAAAAGTGACTGGATTGATAACCTGTAGAATGGAGTAGAGAACAATATATTTGGGAGCCAACTTATAAGAGGGAGCCTTAAGTTTCATATTTTGGTGGCAAGCCAAACTTTATCCCTACTGCAAACCCAGGCCCTGCAGTATGTCTCTTATCGGCGTTCTTTTTATATATGGTCTGGGATTTTCTCAGGTTCAACTGAACCTGGTCCCAGACTGTGCACAGTTTTTCTTATTCAATTTCTACCTTGGGTTATCATAGGGGGAAGAAGAGAGAGAATCAAAGCGTGAATGAAAGCCATAATTACAGAAAAATGGTGAAGTATTGATGGACACATGATGACGGTTATTGATGGCAAATTCTGCCAAGGAAAGGTAAGTAATCTAGTCCGACTGATTATCAGCACAATAACACCTAAGGTACTGTTTCAGAATTTGATTGAATCATTCAGTCTGTTAGACTCAGAATGGAAAGCCGAGGAAAAGGATAACTGAATTCCGAGTTTCGTACAGAAAGCTCTAAAATACTTAGCTACAAACTGTACTCAGCTTGGAAGCTGAGACAGGGGCACACAATTACACATCTTACTGAAACGGTCAACAATTACCCAAATTACAGTCTTTCCCTCTGCAAGGGGTAAATCTGCGATAAAGTCCAGGAACAAATGTGACCAGGGTTTTTGAGGAATGGGTAAAGGAAAAAGTTCCCCCATAGGACTAACACGAGGGACTTTACTTCGAGCACACGTCTCACAGGCAGACACAAAGGCAGAGATATCACGGAGCATGGATGTCCACCAGTAAGAACGGGCAACTAGACACTTAGGTCATCATGTAAGAAAACTGTCTAGGTCTAAAACTCACTTTGTTGCCAAAGCAACCAATCTGAGCGCCCCTTTCATTTCCTGATTGGTTGCTATGGGCAACTAGTGTTGAGCGATTACGTTGGCCATAGACATCGGTCAATGGTCGATAGTCGACCATCATCGACAAGATAGTCAATAGTAGATTATGAGCGATGACCATTAAAGTCTATGGGAGAGCATCAACAACTTCATTCTTACACCCAAACAGGGCTGGAGAAGCTGGAATTAACATCCACAACAGTCAAATGGATACGTGCTACATCTTAGGAAACACACTTAGGTTATAAAAGCCACAGAAAAAAAATCACACACCATTCACTATCCCTGTCTTGTACCACAGCATGACCCTTAAACCTGCATCACACACAAATTAAAAAGTGCCAGAAGGCAGTATGATTTGAACCATCATTTTACTTGAACTGGACATTGAATATCCCTGTCCTGGAACGTAGCATGAGTCCCAAACCTGCATGACCCCCAGATTCAAAAGTGCCGGGAAAAGGAGTCTTTCAACCACCATTTTAGTTTCACTGGACATTGACTATACCTGTCCTGGGCCACAGCATGAGCCCCAAACCTGCATGACCCCCAGATTAAAAAGTGCCAGAAAAAGGAGTCTTTCAACCACCATTTTAGTTTCACTAGACATTGACTATATCGGTACTGTACCGCAGAATGACCTTAAACCTGTCTGACCCACAGATTTAAAAAGTGCGGGAAAAAGGATGTCTTTCAACCACCATTTTAGTTGAACTGGACATTGACTATACCTGTCCTGACCGCAGTATGACCATTAAACCTGTCTGACCCCCAAATTAAAAAGTGTCAGGAAAAGGAGTCTTTGAATCAACATTTTAGTTGAACTGGACATATACTGTCCCTGTCCTGGGTAGCGCTTGCCCCTCCGTATGAGTGCAGACCAATTGAGCTTCACTTGGAAATACTGGTGGTTAACGCTCCTGTTCCACCCAGGTGCCCTTTTTCTTGGCATTCTTTTTCTCATTTTACTCAACGTGCTGGAGGAAATTGTCTCTGTACTTTGTTCTCTGTCCGTGCTCCATACTCCATGTCCTCTGAATAACCTACATCTGGTAAAGTTTTCCTTGTACCTCCCTTGTACAATTCAGAGGAATTTTTTTACCAGCTATTTTGTACATGCAAGTTTTTTAGTAGTTTAATTCTAGAAAACACATTTTTAAAATAGGATGGAATCCCACCATGTCTTTGTTTCTCTTTTTTTAATTGTGTTAAATGGGTTGTCTCAATACAGGAATTGATAGCTATGTTAAAGATCTTGCAAAAACAAGTCATTTTTCAATATGTGTACATTAACAGTGTCCTACCTATTCCTGTTTCTGACAGCACCATCACCCTTGAGCCACTCTTGACAATTGTGAAGAACAAATGTCTGTTAGAAACAACATTTTTTTATAATAGGACCTGTAGTATAGCTGCATTTCAAAGCAAAATGCCCCCAAAAATTCAAAGCATGACCCTTGAGCCACTTTGGACAATTGTGAAGAACAAATGTCTGTTAGAAACAACATTTTTTATAATAGGACCTGTAGTATTGCTGCATTTCAAAGCAGCATGACCCAAAAAATTATAAAAATGACTTCATAGCCACTGTTAAAAATTGTGAGGGTGATATGCCACTTAAAAACCACATTTCTGTTCCAAAGGACCATGATTATTGCTGTATCTCACAGCTACATGACCCCAAAAAATTATAAATATGACTTCTCAGCCACTATTAAAAATTGGTGAGGGAGGAAAATGCACTTATAAAAACCCAATTTCTTTTTCCAAAGGAGACATAATTATAGCTGTATCTCACAGGCAACATGACTCAAAACCATTGACAATGCGGAAAAACTTCTTAAGATTAAGAGGAGTAAATGGAATACGGTGTTGTCATGAAACCTTGGTGTCTTTTTACAGTCTCCTCACAGCCAAAACAAGCAAATGAACTGCTGGGAATAACGAGAATAAAAATACTGCATTAAGGAAATGATCATTTTAAAAAAAGTTTTCAAGAGGACCATTTCTGTTTGAAAGGAATGTGAAGTAGACCAGCAAACTAATCGGTGACCTCGGCAATTGGGGCCACAACATCAGAGATCCATGCCTGATTCCATCTTGATGAAAGTCAATCGATCCACATTATCTGTGGAAGCCGAGCGTTTGTCTGTAATGGACTCTCCAGCTGTGTGAATGTCCGCTCAGATATGACGCTAGGCTGCTGGGCAGGACAAACACCTCTATGGCGTGACGAGCCAGCTCGGGCCATTGTCCATTTTGGTTACCCAGAAGTCTATTGGGTCCGGGAAAACATACAAAAACATCAGGTGTGAGACAAGATAGTCGGTAGGGCACCATAATCTTAAGCTGATCTTGTGGTGTTGGATGTGTGCCCTGAATTGCATGCGTGGTGAGGTGGTAAACTAGATTGCCAGGTCACCCATAAGGCTTCTGCCCCTTGCCTGCTTGCTGGCCGCTAAGCCTAATTGGCACTCTACTGCTGTACGTCGTGCTGTTGATTCCACCGTGACCATTTGGGGACGTGAAGCAGACGCAACAGATGTCTCCGTTGATTCAATCAGCAAGGGTCTCCATTTCCTGCATGTTATCTCGATTTGGTGGGTGGAAGGAAAGTGCTGAGTTTTGTTTTGTACGGGGAATCCAGCGAGGGGTGGCCAGCCCAGTAACTGTTGAACAATTTGATGGCCTTAAAGCGAGGATAATGTTGGAGGGAAATGGGAGATCCAAGCATCATGTGAGAGGGATGGAGCCTTGATTTACCAAGCTTGGGTCGAGGGGCACTAGCAAACTGATCTTCCTCATCTTCCTTCCCCTGCCTCAAATTCGCGCCAACCTCTTTCCAATGCAGGACGTCGGATGGTGAAACTCGGTGTTAGGAATACCTCCTCCTCCTCCGCTGCCTCGGCACAGCTTCCAACAACAGCCTGGCTTGCTGAGATGATGCACCCTGAGAGCTGATGCGCCACCTTGCATAGCTCTGACCCGAACAACTGCCTCCTAATGAAGACCGATGAAATTGGTGAAACTGTCGGGCCTTGTAGGATTTGACGGAGAGAAAGGATCCGTGTCCGCATCTGTGTCAGTCTCTCCTCCGTCGCTGCGGGAACCTGTTGTTTCAGAGTGTCAACGATCGTTCTCAGAAACTAAGATCACACAATGCTCATGCTGACAAGGGCATTGTCCGCACTGACCATTTTGTGGTTCTTTCAAAACTGGCAAGGATGGTGCCAGAGCTCTTTCACCTGCCTCCACTCTCGGTGGGCTCAACACCCGAGGTCCGCACGCTGCTTGTCAGGCCATGTTGTCTCTTCGTCACTGCGTTAATGGCATTGGTCTGCTGCCACAATCGCTGGTGCATGTGGAGGGTGGAATCTCGTGTTTGCCACGTCAACAATGAGATGGTTGACGGGGGAGGCCGAGAGCTGACGCTGCAAACGCAGCCAGGCGGGACGACAGCAGGGTGCGAACGGCGGAAGTGCGAACTTGACTTAGAGCCTTCCTGCAGGCAGTCCAGACCCGGGTAGCTCTTTAGAATTTTCTGGACGACAGGTTCATGAATGTGCCAGGCAAGGGATGTGGCTTCCAGCCTACCGATCTTATGGGCCGGCCAGCAGATTAAGCCCGTTATCGCACACCACCTTGCCTGGCACAAGGTTTTTGTCACCCAGCAGCGCTCGGTTCGTTTTCGGGAGCGTCCACCCCTCCCACCCGTGTGTGGCGGTCTCCAAAGACAGATTAATTTCAAAGACCTGGTTTCTTGGGGACGTGATCCCCCAAAAGGGCCTTGGGGGGGAAAGAACCCTGCACCATCCCTGGGTTTTTTAAGAGCGTGAACCGAGCTGGGGCACCGTCCCCCCAGGGAATCCACCCCGCCACCCAGTGACCTTTTGGCCGTGCTTAAGTCCCCTGGTCGTTGGGCAGATGGACTTTCCCCGGGCACGATGCAGATAACGGGTTTTGAAATTTTTTGATGACATGGCTGGCCGGGCAGGGAGGCTTTTCTGGCAAAAAAAAAGGGCCCGCTCGGCTCTGGGTTTGGGGGCGGCAAGGGCCCTGAGTGGCGGAACCCCTCTGTGTCCACCAACGGAAAAGGCAACATTTCCGAAGCCAAAACCCGGCAATGCCGAAATTTAGGCTTTTGGGCTTTGGGTGGTTTTGGGTTTGTTTTCTTTGTCCCAAACCCGGAAGACAGAAGGCGGTGCAGACTGGGCCCCTGTACAGTTTTCAGGTCGTCAAACTGGCGGAAGGGGAAAAGGGGGGTTTGGGGGTCTCTGGTGGGTGTGGTACTCGGGCGACGGGGGAGGCTGAAACGGGGGCTGATCCCTGATCTATCTTAAAATTGGGCGCTGAGGAACGCTTGGGTTTGGGGCGGAGGGGGCGGGGACAGAGGGGTGCAGTGGTTGGGGGCCCGGCTCGGTTTTTTGGCCTTTTTTGGGCCCAATTTTTTCTCCATTTCAACTCCTGCATCGCTGCATTGATAGAATGTTGGTGGTGGTTAACCCCTTAGGGTTTTTCCTTTCTTATGGTTTACGGCAAAATGGCATTGACATGCTGGGTGAAAACAAGGTTTTGGTCAAAGAAGGCCCAGGCTTGGAGGGTCCGGATTTTTGACGGCGATAACGGGGCGGGGTTTGCCTGACCCTGGTGGCGGAAAAATATCAGCGGGGTTCGCGACCGCCCTCCCCTTTTGAGGCGGAACCCCTACTGACATACCCCCCCGTCTTTCCCCCTTCTCCGTGTTTTAAGCGCTCGCACAAAAATTTTGTGAAAAGACCCCGTTGGATCCGCAAGTCGTCGTCCATCATCAAACGGTGACTTTGTGTCCGACTTCTGCACCAGGAGTGCGGGCTACAAGAAGAGGGACTGCAAGGCTTGCCCAAGCCCGGGATTTGGAAGACCGGCTTCCTTCTCCTCCCCTTTATGGGATCAGTAACTGGGCGTCAGAGCGAGAAAAAAATCCTCTTTGGCCCCTTGATCTTTAAAAATGCTTCGACCCCAACGCATTTTTCATCAAAGTGGTCTTTTAGAAAATGGGTTTTTCACGTGGGGGGTACACGAGTTTTACATTTGGGTGCTTATGTTGGGCGGATGCTGGTAGCTAATGACGCATTTGTGGCCGTGGACTGGGGGGGATGGGGGTGAAGTGATGCAGGTTTCATTAAAAAACTGAAAGGGCAGTTGGCGACGGGTGTTGTTTCGGGGAAATTTACAGGCCCTGACCCCGCGATGAAGGCTGCGGTTGAATGTGATCCCCTACTGGTGTTTCGCCAGATGGAAGGGCACCTTCTTGTACCTCTAATCATTCCAACCCCCCCTTTTTCTGCTTCCACCTGAATCCAAAAAAGGGTTTTTTTTTACGAAATTTGGCCACAAGCAAAATTTATTGAAAATTTGGGTAAAAAAATACTGGCCCAAAATAATAGGATCCAAAATTCGGTTATCT